>SKCR01019117.1:0-44115 GCA_019454045.1 Zanthoxylum bungeanum | reverse complement strand
AAGCGTGAGAGAAAATAAAGTGTTAAAAGAAAAATTCAAAGAATAGCTTGGAAATAAGGTATTTACTTACTTTCTTTTAATTAGAAATTATTTCTATTATTCTATAGCTTAACATATGATGTGAGTTTGTTTTTCCCTCTCTTGGATTTGTGTTGAGATGTTTGGATACTTAAAATTGAATATACGCACGTGTAGTAATTTAAAATAAGCTTATTTAGTGTAAATAAGGCTTATAATGGTATTTAGATGGCTTGTTGTCATTCTATAGTTGTTAGGCCACTCAATAATGACCTAGAAATTTTCTTGAGTTATTTCAATGTGGTGAGACTTGATTGGTATTAGATAGCTTGGATTAAAGTGTGAATATAAATTAATTTTGGTTAATTTGATTAATTGGCAAAATTAGGGTTTATGCCTATATCAAACTTGAGTCTTTTAATATATATGTGATGTATTTTGATGTATATAAGATGTACAAACCATTTTGGTTGTGACTGGAAATCACTTAGACTAGTAATTGACAAAATATGATTAAAATGATCAAAATAAAATTTTTTGTCCACTTTTTGAAGCTTTCGACAATTGAAGAGTTTTGGTGCATAATTTATTTTTCAGATTTAGGTGATTATAATAAATTAGTTTATTTTAATTACCAAAGAAAAATCAATAAAATTAGGTAAATTTTTTTTATTTTTCTCCTTCCACTGTACGACCCGATTAATACAACACGCATTAAACGAATCAAATACTGTTGGATAATTATGACCCATAGCATCACTATTTGTAAAAGACATGGTGTTTTTGTACAAATTAACTATGTGACAAAGGAAATTGCTATTTTATCATTTTGTAATTGGATTACTTGGATATATAAATGATAAAAGTCCATATGATTAGTACCGAATTAATAAGATATGAGACAATATTAATCCACGAAAGGTTTAATCATTAATATCCCTAATCGTAGTATTATCGAGACTGGCCATCGATAATGTGGAATAGACTAGTATTACACGTGTGCGCGTTATGGAAGCTTAACAACATAGTTCTCATATATTTAAGTATTGGATACTTATGCAAGTGTGATATGAGGTTCTGTTAGCCGTTGGACCAGGAACAGCTTCACTCTTGATAGACCCCTCAGAGTCTCATTGGTAGTATGATTATGTGTCTATGAGAATCCGAATCAGGGTAGGTGTATGTGGTCTTAACCTGAGACTTGTATCGCTAATACTTGCAACAATTAGTATACTTTGGTTTTGGTCGTCCGGAGCTTTAACAGGTTTTATGTACGCCTCTTCTGGGTTTACTGAGAATCATAATCTATTGGGTGTGATGTCAAGATGGAAGTATCACTTCACTCATATGGAGATGATGATCACGCAGGATACGGTACTAGTACTCTAATATGCTGCAGCTATCAGGATAATATAACTATGTCATGATTATCCGATTAAAGAGACTAGTTACGCGGGATCCGATATATGCTTCGTACGGGGCAGACACAATTCCAGCCCTAGGCCTAGCATGTGACATCTGATATTGGATCGTATTACGCAATACATTGTATACTACGCTTGATACAGATTATATATTCTTCGTTGAATATTTCTGGAGAATTGGGTAGGCACGGTGCTTTGCTAGAAGCCAACAATGTCTTGTAAATCGGTGAGAACGTGGTACGGGGTACGCACGTGTCAGATAGTCTGACAACCGTATTTACTGCCAACATATCCATGGATCTCTTCGGTCGCTTCCCAAAAATTCACCAATGACATTTGACTCGAACATAATTAATCTGGGATTAATTATGAGAGAGAAAATTCATCTGGGATTAATTACGGCCAGAATTTATCTGGGATTAAATTCGTCTAGAAGAGAGAACGCGATTAATTTGGAATTAATCGATTAAATAAATTTAATATTTAAATTAGATTTTTCTATTTAATTTATTTATTTGGGCTTAAATAATATATTGGATATATTAATTGAAATTGGATTTCAATACGAAATTAAAATTAGATTTTAATTCAAGCGAATGAATTATTTTGGAATTAATTCGTAAGCGACTATCGTAATAATTTTGCGAGGCATTATTATTTAATTAAATTGGATTTAATTATTGAACGACGGATAATTCATTTAATCGGATTAAACGAATCCGGGTCCAAAGTGGTTGTGTGAGCCAACTTAAATTTGGAATTTAATTGGGTATGACCCACAACTTACATCACATGTCACTATTAGTGATGGATGTAGTTGGCTTGTATTTATTACAACTTTTAACACACAACACACACACACTTTTTGAAAGCAACTATTCACACTTCTCTCTTTCCTCCTCCTTCTCACCATTGTCGTGACCTTCCTTTCTCATTGGAAATTTTTGTTGCAAAAATTTCAACCAAGCTAACACTTTGGGAGTCATTTTAAGGTGATAGGGAAACTCACCCAAGAGTTTGGAACTCAATACCAAGCTTGGAGCTTCTACAACTGTTGGAAATTTTGAAATTCCTCAACCGATCAATGTGAGTATTTCCGCTACTTTCACTTTATTTATTCACGCACAAATAATTATTTAGAGATCTTGGGCATGTGTAGGACACTAACAAATACATATCTTTCCCGAATAATATTTTTTTTACATATTTAATGTATGAAAATTTTTATCAACTCCAGTCAGATTTATATCATCAAATTAATGTTCGGCCAGACTTGCTGGAAGTGGTTTGATATGCTGCATAAGATTGAAACGCAGAACCATGCATGACAACAAATAACAAGGATATGTCATGCTTGAAACCAGTAGCCATAAAGTGGTGGATCATGCATAACACTAATTATGATAATAATAGAGTGACAAAACCATCAAAGTAGTAAAACAATAATTAAACAATTAAAGAAGACAAAACAAGATGATAAATATAGAGGCAAGGTCGTGCACGTCTATTTTCGCGTGGTATGTGGAGTTGTATCTAAAGTGAAAACCATACTATCATCCATTAGGAGTCGATTATGGAATTTACGTCCAAAATTTCATCATATATACCATGAAACATAAAGGGTTGGATGTAGCCAATTGAGTGGCCAGATTTTCTGTGTGACAATTAAATATCTGGCCAGATATAGAGGATGTCCGACCAAATATATGGCTTCAGTGAACTGGGTAAATTGTTGGACAATTTTGACCCATAGCGTCACTATTTGTACAGATCATGGTGTTGTTGTACAAATTAACTATGTGACAAAGGAGATTGCACTCTTATCATTTGTGATTAGATCACCTAGATGTTTAAATGATAGGAGGTCCATATGATTTATTCCTGGATTGAGAATGATATGAGACATTATCAGTCCACGAAGGATAAATCATTAAATATCCCTAGTCAGAGTATTATCGAGATCGGACATCGATAAATACGTAAAAGACTAGTATTACACTTGTGCGCGTTGTGAGGGCACAACGACATAGTTCTCATATATTTGGGTATAGGATACTCATGCAAGTGTAATAGGAGGTTGTGTTTTACCGATGGTATGGGAAATAGCTTCGCTCTGGATAGACCCCCTCGGAATTCCATTGGTAGTATGACTATGTGTCCATGGAAGTCCGAAATTAGGGTAGGTGTATTTGGTCTTAACCTGAGACTTGCACCGCTAATACTTACGACAATCAATATACTTTGGTTGCGGTCGTCCAGGGCTTTAACAAGTTCTGTGTACGCCTATGCTGGGTATATTGAGAATCGTATTGTGTTGGGTGTGATGTCAAGACGGAAGTATAACTCAAGTGATATAGAGATGATGGTCACGTAGGATAAGGTACTAGTACTCTTAAGTACTGCAATCATCGGGTTAAAATGACAAGGTCATGTTTATCCGATTATAGAGACTAGTTACCAGACATCCGACATGTGATTCGTACGGGGCAGACACAATTCCAGTCCTAGGCCTAGCACGTGATCATCCGATACTGGATCGACATACGCAATACTACGTATACTACGCCTGATATAGATCCTTTATTCCTGTAGGGATATTTCTGGAGAATTGGGTAGGCATGGCGCTTTGCTAGAAGCCAACCTTGTCTTTTAAATCGGTACAAACGTAGTACTAGGTACTTACGTGTTCGGATAGTCCGACGACCGAATTTACTGCCAGCATATTCGGGGATCTCATGGGTCGCTTCCCGAAGATTCACCGATGATGTATGACTCGCACTTTTATTAATCTGGGATTAATTAGAAGAGAGAGAAAATTAATCTGGGATTAATTGCAGAGATATTTTATCTAGGATAAAATATCATATAAAGAGAGATAACGATTAATTTAGAATTAATCGGTTAAATTAATATATTCGATATATTATAAGAAATTAGATTTCGACGCGGAATTAAAATTAGATTTTAATTCGGGCGAACGAGTTAATTTAGAATTAATTCGTTAGCGACGTGAATAGTGACTTCGCTAGGCGTAATCATTTAATTACGTCGCAACGGAAAATTCGTTAATTTGGAATTAGCGAACCCGAGCCCGGGATTTTTTACGAGCGCTTTCGCATTTCGAATTCGAGTACGGCACGCAAGTCAAATCAAGCGTCAAATCGCTAGTCACATCAAGCGTCAAATCACATGTCACTTTGAGTTATGTGACATTTGATTGATTGATGTGATTGATTGTAAGTGATGGAAGTGGTTGGTTGGTCAAAGAGTGTAAAACACTCAAGTTACTTTGTCATTTGGAATGACATTTTACCAACTTGACTTTTGAAATTTGGTATATGTTTTTTGAAAATGTATTACCAAACAACTAATCACACATTTCATCTTTCTCACTCTCCTCTCTTTTCTCTCCTCTCTACTTGCCCAAGGTGGGTAAAATTCTTTACTGGTTTCTGTCAAGAAACCGTGAGATGGGAAGCTAAGTGTGGGAAATTTGTGGCAAATTTCTTAAGAGCTAGCACTCCGAGAGACATGCGAAGGTGATAAGGAAGTCCACCCATGAGCCGGGAATCGTTTGACGAAGCTTGGAGCTTGTTCAAGGAGCATCAATGGCCGAATCTTGGAGGGTAGTGGCAGTGAACTGTCGTGACCATGATAGTGAGCAAAATCAAGTTTTGTTCATCGTAGCGTCGCTCAACCGATCGATGTGAGTATTCCGCAACTTCGTTGATTTGTATTCGCACTTATTTCATGCTTTTTTAATGATCTTAAGACCTTAGCAAACACCAACAATGGAATCAGAGCAAGGTTGAGCAAGAGAAATTGATTTAGGGCTTAAAATTTGGGTAAAATTGATTTTGAGCATGTATAATGAATTGGATGAATTAGTATGCTTAAATGTGTTTTAATTGATGATTGATTGGATCAATTTGATGAAATATTGTTTGGAACAAATTTCCCCAAATTTTTATGTTGGCCGAGAATGGTGCCCTATTTTATTGTCTTGGAATTTTGATTTTTTGATCATTGGATGTGTTGGAAATCATTCGGGAATATTGATTTATGTCGATTGTGGATTTAATTGGATTGAAACCAAATCGGATATAAAATTCCCTAAATACCGAGACTTTGAGCATGTAAAATTGGGTTTGATTTTAATTAAATTGTGTTGGACATGATTTAATATTAATGAGCATGATTAATTGTACAAATTTGGTGTTTTGGAAATATTGATTTGGGTAATTAATAATGCTATACACTTTAGTTTAATTAAATTGGGAATTTGGAATTTGGTAATTTAATTATATTGGGCCTTAAAATTGGATTTGGGCTTGTAATGTTGTTATTGGGCTTATTAGGCTTGGTTGTACCAAGATGGGTTTAGGCAAAATTGGTTAGATCCAATTGGGCCCAAAACCGCCTCCATAAAGCCCAAATGCGACTAACGGACCTTTAAAGTTTAATTGGGCCTAATGGGCCAAAATTGATTTCTGGGCTTATGAGGTAATTCCCGGATTGGATTTTGGTTATTCGGTTTGACCCGAGTTGACCAAAAGTCCACGCCTTAAGAAATTAATTAAAAGCCCATTTGACTTTAATTAAATTAACGTTGGACGTTAATCGGGCTTTGAGGCCCGTAACGATTAAATTTGGAATTAAATAGCGAATTAGAATTGAATGCATATTAAATTGGATTTAATGATGTAGTTTAATTTAATTCGAGAATTCGTACTTAAGTACTTATTCGCAAAACGAGTTTGACTCGAGCAAAATCAAATCGTTGTTTGAACATTGGATGATCACTAATTATCAGATTAATTAATTTGATTAGATTGATTGATAACATGCTTGTGTGAATACATGGTTGCGATGCATGAATAATGTATATCAGATGTATATTAGTTGGGTGGGACAATTTTAGAAATTGTTGTAATAAATTTGATTTATTAATTGGACCTGCGTGTCCAGCCTTATTACCTCTTTATTCTTTGTATTCTCTTCTCACCTATTCCCCTCAATGTAAATGAGGTTTCTTTAGAAGTGTAGTGTAACAGGTAGAAATAAATACATGTGCTAGCGGGAGAGAGAAATTGAGAGATTTGATCTAGGATAAATGTGTAAAGTATCCATCCGCATTTCATTATTATTTATTTATACGCGCTTTATTATGTGTTTAGAATGCATGTTTAAGGGTGTATATGATGATGAGACCTTAACAAAGATAATAAATTGGTTGCCAATTTGCACTCGAAAAACCCTCGCAAAATATTAAACGTCTTTCCTTCCATTGAGTGATTCTTACTCAAGATCCGAGACTGGCATTGGCTTGTTGGCCAAAGTCAAGGCCTTTGTCCGTCGAGGATATGTTTGAATCACGGAGGCTTTGTTCCATATCAGTGTCTTGTCCAAGTTGTGGTTTGTTGGCCAAAGTCAAGACCGCTTCTTGTCCATCGACATTGATTACGAAGCTTTCCATGGTCAATGGGTCGCGCTTAACTGGGATCACTAAGTTTGTTGTGCCAAAGCCAAGGCTTAGTTGATTCAGAGAAAATGGTTAGGTAATACATTGGATGTATTGACATATATAAGATATATGTTTCGGACTTGGATGTCCCCCTACGGATCTAGGAATTGGATTGGATCTAATCGATCTTAGAGATCTACCTAGTTAATTATCATACAATTTGTTGGCCAAAGTCAAGATTGTGTGATATTTAACAGGATCCTACCCGCTAGGAAACACGGTTTCCCGAGTACTCGACAGGGGTTAGAGGCTCGCCGAAAAATAGTGGGAGGCAAGAATGAATTTGCAATATTCATTTAATTACTTACCATACGCGCTCAAACAAATATCATTCGTCGTTATAAATTAAATGTTAGTTGGACTAATATTTAAATCGTTGTTTTAATAACAGTTGGACTGTATTCAAACTATTCATTTATAGTTGATTTTATAATTGGATTATAGTAATCAATATAATTGATTTTAATCTATTAAATTATAGTTGATTAAATAGTTGGACTATTTTAATGATTATAATAAATAGTACCTAAATCTTTGATTAAATAGTTGGACTATTAAAATCAAGATAAAATTGAAAGATTAAATTTAAAACATAATCCTAAGGAAAATGTATTTTAATGGTTTAATTTTCAAATTGGGAATAATTTCAGGATGGTCCTGGAAAAATAATAAGTTACTTTATTTGATAAAATAACATATTATGCCTAAGCCCGGAGTTAAGTAAATAGTAGAACATAATCTTTGGAAGATTTATGTGATGATAACTTTAGCGCTTAATCCATTAAGCTTGTCGCAGTAGACTCCTTAATTTCTGAATCAGAACTATGGATTAGATCCTTAAAGTATGATAAAGAAATTGAAGGATCTTCATAAATCTATACTTAGATTTTAGAAGTACTAAATTGCAATAAATAACTCTTGGAGAGTTAATGATTATTCTCAAGGAGATAAAGTCGAACTTTGCAATAAGGCAAGTAGCGCAAGGTGCACCTCACTTCGATATTCTAGAAACCCGAAGCTAGGCCAAAGGCTTCTGGAATGTTGAAAAGGGCAAGGCAAAATCATTATAATCTTCTAGGAAGATAAAAGACATATCCCAAAATGTCTGCCTAAATGTGGCAAACGGGATCGCGGAAGCGTGACTGCCGTTTGGACAAAGCAGACATGAAGGAATCGAAGAACGAGCAAGGCTCTGACTTCAAATATGTTTGTCATAAATATATTCACTACTAGTATTAAAATTGGATTTTAGATACTTAGTGTGATATAAATATATATTGATGTTCAGAATCTGCTATGAGCAGGATACTGACCTCAATTGAGATTTAATCTGCGAATTGGAAACGGGACGAAAGTCGCTGTTTTAACCGTAGATACCTAAGTTTAGGAACTACCTTCGGGTGTGCACCTAAGTTTGGAATCTGTTATAATGTAACTAGTTTGACTAGAAACATTATCTTTATATCAATGTTTAACCCACTGCGGGTGAACCTTTATATTCTAGAACACTAAAGTGTTTTATTATATAAAGATGACATTGAGATAAACACATTAGATGTGAATAATAATATCTATATTTTGAATATAAATAATATCTCAAACATATAACATGACAAACAAATAGCTCAAACTGATTTGATCAGAAGAAACTAATTGTGGCATTGTTGTCTGGGACACAACTAAAACAAGAATCGTATATCCACACCTTTTGAAGAGTGGGTATTCGGACTAATTTGATTCCATTCAAATAAAGTCTACGAATCTAGTTTATTGGGCAAAGTGCCTAAAACACCTTTACTTGGTAAAAGTGCAAATGTCACCGATCTGTAAGCCCTAGTTCATAATGAACCAAGTGGGCCCATGTCTAGGTAGGCTATATGTGGATATGAATATTTCGTGACCTATACAGATGTGGCATCGCGTTATGGTTATGTGTTTTTCTTTTGAAGAACACAAATCGGAAACTTTTAAAGTTTCGACACGAAATAGACAAACAGATCGGCTAAAGTATTAAACCGTCACGGTAAGACCGTATTGAAAATACTTAAGCAATAAGTTTCTAACATACTTGAAAGAGTATAGTATTCTTTCAATGAGGACTCCTCCCGGAACACGTCAATCTGACGGTGTGTCCGAACAGTGAGTAACCGAATTTTGTTAAACATGATAAGGTTAATCATGAGTCGCTCTGAGCTACCATTTCCTTGAACGGATAAGCATTAACAGTGCAGAACTTATTTTGAATAAGGTTACATAAAATCTGTTTGAAAGATTTCATATTAGATATGAACGGGGAAGAAACCGAGTTTCTCATTCCTGAAAAATTTGGGAATGCTAGGCATACGTTTGGATGATACCAAACTAGAACCCAAATTGGATAAGTGTCTATTATAGGTTATCCTAGGGATACCATAAGTATAGTACTTATACAACTCACAAGAGAACAATTTAATTGTTGTTCACATGCGATTTTCCTAAGAGGAATACCGATATGCAGTGGTAAGTGAGAGGATAGTAAAACTCGATGAAAATCGGAGTAATACTATTCCTGGCACCGATTCCTTAATGGAACATAAATAGTTCATCAAGGATGAAACTATACCATTAATCTTCGAATACACAAGAACCGCGTATGTCGGAGAGAGTCAGAAAACAACCTAGGGTATGGGTTTCTGATCTCACCTCATAAAGATGTCAATCTTATTGAGGCATACCAACTGACTACGTATGAGGAAGTGATACAAGGTATCGACTCCCTATTATGGCAAAAAGCCATGTTATCCGAAATGGATTCCATGTAAATCAACTATGTTTGGACACTAGTTGATGTACCGCAAGGCGTTGTGCCTATAGGTACTATATAAGCCAATGTATAAAGCTAGGCTTTTAACGGAAAGGTATCGTTATCAATATTGTGTTGATTACGATTCAACCTTTTACCTGTTGCCACGGTAAATCCATTTGGATAATGCTTGATAATGCTGCATGTTTCATTTATGAAATATGGCAGCTGAACGAGAAAATCGCTTTCCTGAAAAAGGAAACCTTTTGGAGGATGTTTACAATATCCTGTCGGTTTTGTCGTACCAAAACTAGCAAACAAGGTTTGCAGGTTATTCGATCCATGTTTGGATTGAAGCAAGCATTAAGTTCTTGGAATTATCGTTTTGATGTAATCATAATGGAGTATGATTTAATTCAAAACGAAATGATTCTTGTGTATATAGGAGGTTAGTGGGAGCGCACTGACAATAAATGTCCTGTAAATAATGATAACATACATCATTTCTTGGAAATGATATTCCCATATAACTATCGGTGAAAGCTTGGCTTTCATAAATAATCTCCGAGAAATCGTACATTGAAAAATGTACGCGACCTGGTGTCTCATACGCTTTGAGCATATGGATTCACAAACAGGCCAATCCAAGTGATAGTCACAGGATTGATGTTAAGAACATCCGTTAGTATCTTAGAGATCTAAGGATGATGTCTTAATCTGTGGAGAAGGAGAACTTGAAGTGACTGGGATCACTGTTACAAGTTTCCTAAACCGATAAAAATGACTATAAGTCGCAAACGGTACTATACAGTTTGAATAACGGAACAGTGAGCTGGAAATCTTCCAAGCAAGATACTGTTACAGAATAAACAACAAATACAGATTATTGCTGCAGCTGAGGTAGCAATAGAAGCCTTCTGGGTCGATAATAAATCAAATTAGAATACATATAATTCTGTTAGCAGCTGAGCTAGGCGTCGGCACAGGCTAAATAATTAATGGTCTCATCAACGATCCAGATACATACTTCGATATTCATCTGATTCGTTCGGATCATACATCGTGGCGATGTGATGATCGAATAAATTGCATCAGATGATAGTCATGCAAATCCGCTGACGAAAGTCTTTTCTCAGCAATTTAAGCCAACCGTACATAGTTCGGGTGTAAGACACTCGAGTGACTGGCTATAGGCCAAGTGGGAGATTGTTGGACAATTATGACCCACAGAGTCACTATTTGTACAGATCATGGTGTTGTTGTACAAATTAACTATGTGACAAAGGAGATTGCACTCTTATCATTTGTGATTAGACCACCTAGATGTATAAATGATAGGAGGTCCCTATGATTTGTTCCTGGATTGACAATGATATGAGACAGTATCAGTCCACGAAGGATAAATCATTAAATATCCCTAGTAAGAGTATTATCGAGATCGGACATCGAAAAATACGTAAAAGACTAGTATTACACTTGTGCGCGTTGTGAGGGCACAAATGACATAGTTCTCATATATTTGGCTATAGGATACTCATGCAAGTGTAATAGGAGGTTGTGTTTTACCGATGGTACGGGAAACAGCTTCGCCCTGGATAGACCCCCCTCAGAATTCCATTGGTAGTATGACTATGTGTCTATGGAAGTCCGAAATCAAGGTAGGTGTATTTGGTCTTAACCTGAGACTAGCACCGCTAATACTTACGACAATCAATATACTTTGGTTGTGGTCGTCCAGGGCTTTAACATGTTCTGTGTACGCCTATGCTGGGTATATTGAGAATCGTAGTGTGTTGGGTGTGATGTCAAGACGGAAGTATCACCCCAGTCATATGGAGATGAGGTCACGTAGGATACGGTACTAGTACTCTTAAGTACTGCAATCATCGGGTTAAAATGACAATGTCATGTTTATCCGATTATAGAGACTAGTTATCAGACATCCGACATGTGCTTAGCACGTGATCATCTGATACTGGATCGACATACGCAATACTACGTATACTACGCCTGATATAGATCCTTTATTCATGTAAGGATATTTCTGGAGAATTGGGTAGGCATACTGCTTTGCTAGAAGCCAACCTTGTCTTGTAAATCGGTACAAACGTAGTACTAGGTACTTACGTGTTCGGATAGTCCGACGACCGAATTTACTGCCAACATATCCGGGGATCTCATGGGTCGCTTCCCGAAGATTCACCGATGACGTATGACTCGCACTTTTATTAATCTGGGATTAATTAGAAGAGAGAGAAAATTAATCTGGGATTAATTGCGGAGATATTTTATCTGGGATAAAATATCATATAAAGAGAGATAATGATTAATTTAGAATTAATCGGTTAAATTAATATATTCGATATATTATAAGAAATTATATTTCCACGCTGAATTAAAATTAGATTTTAATTCGGGCGAACGAGTTAATTTAGAATTAATTCATTAGCGACGTGAATAGTGACTTCGCTAGGCGTAATTATTTAATTGCATCGCAACAAAAAATTCGTTAATTTGGAATTAGTGAACCCGAGCCCAGGATTATTTGCGAGCGCATTCACATTTCGAATTCGAGTGCGGCACGCAAGTCAAATCAAGCTTCAAATCGCTAGTCACATCAAGCGTCAAATCACATGTAACTTTGAGTGATGTGACATTTGATTGATTGATGTGATTGATTGTAAGTGATGGAAGTGGTTGGTTGGTCAAAGAGTATAAAACACTCAAGTTTACTTTTGTCATTTGGAATGACATTTTACCAACTTGACTTTTGAAATTTGGTATATGTTTTTTGAAAATGTATTACCAAACAACTAATCACACATTTCATCTCTCTCACTCTCCTCTCTTTTCTCTCCTCTCTACACGCCCATGGTGGGCAAAATTCTTTACTGGTTTCTGTCAAGAAACCGTGAGATGGGAAGGTAAGCGTGGGAAATTTGTGGCAAATTTCTTAAGAGCTAGCACTCCGAGAGACATACGAAGGTGATAGGGAAGTCCACCCATGAGCCGGGAATCGTTTGACGAAGCTTGGAGCTTGTTCAAGGAGCATCAATGGCCGAATCTTGGAGGGCAGTGGCAGTGAACTGCCGTGACCATGACAGTGAGCAAAATCAAGTTTTGTTCGTCGTAGCGTCGCTCAACCGATCGATATGAGTATTCCGCAACTTCGTTGATTTGTATTTGCACTTATTTCATGCTTGTTTAATGATCTTGGGACCTTAGCAAACACCAACATAAATAAGATACATAGTTAAGGTTTTGGGGCCCTCAGGTTGTACCTTTAAGTGTAACGTGGCTCCGAGAATACCTCAGAAAGTTCCATTTGGCTGTTAGGTCTTGCTAGAGATGGGAATTAGGGTTACTGTATTTTGGTTTTTTGAACATCCAAAAGAATCCAGTCCAATCCATTTCTGTGTTTTTAATCCTTTTTTTTTTTTTTTTTTTTTTTTTATAGTTTATAGGGTTTGGTTTACAAGGAAAATATCCCCTTATTCAGGAAATCAGTTAAAAAGGAAAGTAAGCTTTATGGAAATTGGCTAATAAGGAAAGAGATCGAATCCTTCTGCAAAACTGGAAACCCGGTGCATATCCGATCGGACTTGGAGTATGTTCGGCCTTCCAGTATTAAACCTTATAATTTTCCCAAACTTTTCAGGTGTGTTCTCATAAGAGACTCATTATCAGACTATGCGTAAAAATACAGTGTCTATAGAGGTACAAATAACATTATTATTAATAGTGACGCAACGAAAATATCACAATAGTAAGTAAATTAATATAGGCTCATTTCTGACTGGTCTGGCTTCGTAGAAGCCTTGCTAGACATTTCTTATGAAGTTGACGTCTGACCGACCTTAGTGCAAGTGTGGTTGGATATTAATAGTAAAACAGAAACACAACAAGGTAGAGACATGCATGAATAACAATAATGGTAAATAAATAATTATAAAATAGAAATGAAATCAACAAGATAGTCATAAAATAAAAATAGGATAAACGTCTCACCGGCATAGCTTCGGGAATCCTGGCCGGATATTACGCATATGTCCAGCTGGATATACAATGAATCTGACTGGACATTCTGCGTGTACATCACTATAATAAAAGATTAAAAAAGTAACATAAAATTGTAGGGGTTTTATAGGGAATTACCAGGTTAGCGCAGCGAAACGCGGAAAATCAGAATTTTCAGATTTCAAAATTGTTTCTTGGATCAATTAAATAAACTTATTTATTTAATTAACCAATACTTAAAATCTGAAATTTTAACCCAAGAAATCAAATTTCTATTAATTGCCGAATTGCCCTCAAATTTTATAATTTGATCATTTTGGTCCTTAAATAGTCAAATACATATTTAATTGATTCCAAATCAATCCCAAATAGATTTATACATGTCTAATACATGAAAACACAATTTGCAACACAAATCTCCAAAATTTTGAAAATTGCCGAGAACACCCATAATTTTCAGGATTTGCAATTTGGTCATTTTTAGTTCAAAACATGTCAAGATCAAATCCAATCAATCCCAAATTTAATATACATCATATATACATTAAATTAAATCATATATATGAAAAGTCCCAAATTTGGAAAGGGTTATGAACCCTAATTTTATAATTTCCACAAATTGATAAATTAAACCAAATTAAACAAATTCAATACTTTAATTCAATCCATACCACACCAATCAAGTCTCACCATCATGAAACAACTCAGAACAATCCTAGGTCATTTATGAATGGCTAAGCAACTATAAAATGACAACTTTAATCACTAATTAATCAAATAAGCTTATTTACTCCTAATTAGCTTATTAATTAATCTAACATGCAAAACACCTCCAACAAGCTTCAAACACATTTAATTACAAGCTCAAAGAGTAGATACATCAACTTAACAACACAAATTGAAGCTAAGATTAATCGAGACAATTTCCATGTAGAAGAAAGTAAGAAAATACTTACAAAAATTCCAAGTTTTGTCTTTGTTTTCTTTCTTTTCTTCCACCTTTTCTCTCAACTCTCTTTGTAAATTATTTGTGTAACTTGTGTTGTGTTAAAAAAATGAAAAACAAAATAATTTTGTTAAATCATTTCCCCTTGGCCGAATTATCCCAAAAAATAAATAACAAGTATTTGATTTTTTGTTTCAATTATATTGGTACAAGTTTACTTGTTAATAATGATAACCTTTATCATTAAAGAAAAGCTTTACAAGTGAACCAACCAAATCATGCCATTTCCTAAAGCTAATCATGGTAAAGATATTTGTTTTTAAATTAATTTAATTATTTAACAATTAAACAATTAAATACAAATATATTAAATATATGTATTATATTTACATTAAACATCTCAAATACATATATTAATGATATATGTTAAATTTCACAATTTGATATTTAATTAATGTGTATTTAATAAAATCAAATATTAAATACAAATACACATTAATTCGAAAATGACGATTAGGTCCCGATTGCATGTATTTTTCATTTAACAGTTAAACGAGTTATAAATAATGAGTATTATTCATAAAAGTTGCCATAGTACTCTACGAGTATATTTCATTAGTGAGACTCTCTAAGTTCATGCATATCCGTCACGAAATTTCACCCACCCGAAAATTATGATGAACACGGATAAACTCTCTGAACCATACAGGTCGAGGTCACTGCATACATATAATCCATCCGTCAAAGGTATCCAGATTATTCCAGAGATATAGATGTAAACGTCAAATCTCTATAGATATAATCACGTCGATATTTCTAATAGAAATCCCTTAATAACACTTAGAACTGATTTCTACAGTGTACCACATGCCCATAAATTTAACAGATTGCTAATTCCATATTGAATATGTTTGGGCAATTGTGGAACCCCTAGTTTTGGATCGATGCCTTGCTCAGCTGAAATGAGTCTAACCCATGGATATCAAGTTTGGGTGTAATTTTAAATTATTTAATGAAATATTATATTCCATTACGAGTGTATAGGAAAAAATCGGGACTGAATCGGAGTCCAGAAGCTCCAGAACGAGCGAAAACAAAATTTACACGCGCGTACTGATCACTTTTTTTTTTTTGTTTTATTTTCAAATGAAAATTCATTTCCTTCGGCTCAGATTCCAGTGAGCTGAAGGAATTGGGGCCTTTGACCCTAATTCTTTTGGTCTTCCCTAAACACTTCAAAAAAACTCAAAATTAATTTTTAATTTCAAAACCAACATTAACACATGTTATAGAATAAAAATCAAGTTTTTCAAAATATCAAATATTTTTACAAAAACATAAATTTATTCTAAATACGCATTTACGTAAATCTTGAATCCAATACACAAACCAATTTAGAATCCCAATAAGAAATGTCCCGTGAACAATTCTAGGTCACCCAAAGGTGGTCAAGTGATTCTAGAATGGTAGTCATAGCTCTAAGTTTTAATCTAGAGTTCCAAACTCTTATTAATTGTTCTATGTCCAACATGAACATCTTTGACCTAATTACAAACATGTTGTGTTTATACTTCAAAAGTATTCTAACACAATTGATTAGCCTTATTTCAACATTAAGCCATGTGATCATGCATCTAATACATAAATTAACATAGCTTTGGAAAAGATCAAACATTACCTAGTAAGCTTGATGCAAGATCCAATCTACTTCTCCTTTTGTTGAAATTGTTGGAGAACCTCCAAAGTGTGCAAGCTTAACTTCAAGATCCAATCTTGTTTCCAATGCTAGCAAGCTTCACTTTAAGATCTAATCTTAATTTCTCCTTGATGAAATATTGTAGAGACCTCACAAGCTTCTCTAAACACTTCTCTAACTTAGGCTAATCTCTCTAAGAATTTTCTTGTATTTTTAACTTGTAATTAAAACCTTCATAAAGCTTGCTATTTATGGCAAAACTTAGGCAATTTTTAATTAATAAAAGTCGTAATCAACTTTTAAGTGGGCTTAATCCAATTTGTCCAAATATGTATAATCATGTGTGATTAATCTCCATTGTCTCCCATTTAATTTAATCCAATTAAATCAAGCCAATGATTAGGAAATAGATTAGTGTACACACTTGCATTTTTGCATGAAAGCCCAATAATGAGCCTCGTATCGAGGCACTACCCGATAAGTTGCGGAAGTCGCGGGAAACAGACGTCAGAAGGGAAAAATTTAGAAATAAATACATCAACAAATTTAACTCGCTAATTGGCCTCGGGTCGCCTGATTAATCTATATTTTAAAATATTAAGCCTCGGCCCGAAACCCCCGCACTCATCCAAAGCCCATTTCGCCCAAGCCCAAGCCAAAAAAAAATTAAAACATGTAAAACACATGTCACAAATTAAATTAAATCAAATTAAAATCAAAACAAATCCCATTCTTAAATTAAATAAATCCATTTCCTAAACTAAATAAATCACCTCCCAAATCAAATATATTCCCCACCAAAAATACACAAATTCTTTCCTAAATAATTTGAATAAATATACCCCCACCAAAATTACATGATTTATTTCCCTTAATAACTTAATTTATCCATTTATTACTTGATTCATTTCCTTCTTGAAAACTCATGCACAAGGAAATCCTAATACACCATTATAAAATATAACTTAATGCAAACCCTAAAGCCCCCCATATATATTTTTGGCTCTCACTCACGGCTAAAAAAAAAAACCCTAGAACCGTCTCTCTCCCCTTCCCAATAAACACAACATAAACCCTAATGGTCTTCACGACAACGCACGCACACAGCAGCTCCACCTCTAAGCTACACTCCCTCTCGGAAAAAACACCACAAAACATAACCCTCACTCTACCCTACATCTTCCCTCTCTCTCTCGGCAACAAGTAACAGCCCATCAACGTGAATTAAAAAAAGAACCAGATAACTCTCGGCAATAACAAACAATAGCCATAACCTTCCACACTCTCTTCTCTCGGAACCACCATCACTACACTAACCTTCTTTCAGCTCTACTCACGGCAACAACCCTCATTCACTGTAATAACACCACTCAAAAATACACCCCTTTACTCATCAAAACAACAAAAAATAACACCAATTCAGCCCACACCACCGACGGAAAAAAATGACAAAACCGACAAGCTTTAAGCCACTCACCTTGTTCCACTAACTCACTCAACACACGACACTTACACACGTTTTTGGAGCCACACACACTCAGCACAAGACCGACACATACCACAAACAAAAATAGCCCTGGACCTAAGACGAGAAGCCACCAAGATGTTCAACACCTTCATTACCGACCAACAAAACAATAAACAAATATACCCCTTCAGTTACCGAAAATCAACTCACCAAACAGCCCATACCAAAACCATGTCCAAAACAGCAGTAAAATAACCCAGTCCCCGAAGCAACCCCAAAACAACAGCAAAATAACCCAAAAATAGTGAAACAGCGAAGGAAAATATTGAACCAGCGAACCGGAAAAGTTGCGGAGTATTAACCCTTCCGACGACGACGTAACACACACTTCCAAGAAGCGATTTAAAAGGTAAGACCTGAGGGCACCCTTTGTTTACTTTCGTTCATCTTTTTCGATTATTTATTATTATTTCTTTGCATGCATCTTGATGGTTCATTTATATTACTGTTATTGGATGAATGATTTTCTGCTATCTCTCGCGGTATATCGGATGGAAACCTAGACATAAATTACGTAGTCGAATCTGAATGGACGGTAGTGCGGTCTGTACTTGGGATACAACTCCACGTACCCCTTGAGAAACTTCCAAGCACGTGTTTCATTTAGTTGTTTAATTTTACGTTCATTCATGGTTTGCGTTTTATTATTCTGTTATTCATTTTCCGCATGACATTGCCTTGTTTATTTATTTATGCATCATTAATCTAGTGTGCATGGGATAATCACAATGGATTAAAGGTACTCCATTTGAGGGAAAAGCCTAAGGCTACCTTTACCACGATGTTTTGCCGCGCCAGATGAGATATGTTCGATTGAATGTGAAATATGTTCAGTCGGGCATACGAAGTCCCATAAAGATGTCGGCCTTGGTCGCGTCTCTTTTTATTATTCCGTTATTTACTTATCACATATCATTTCTTTGTTTACTTATGGACTGTTACTTGATGCGCATGGGATAATTACGTTGGTTTAAAGGTCCTCTATTTGAGGGAGAAAAAGCCTAAAAGGCTACCTTTAGCACGATAGTTTGCCTCGCCGGACGAAGTATGCTTGATTGAACATAAAATACGTTCAATCGGGCATACGAGGTCCCATATAGATGTCGGCCTTGGTCGCATCTCTTTTATTATTATGTTATTTACCTTCTACATATTATTGCTTTGTTCATTCATGCATTGCTATCTCGTGCGCATGGGCTAATCATGATTGATTAAAGGTCCTCTATTCGAGGGAAATGCCTAAAGGCTACCTTTACCACGATTTTTTGCCACACCGGACGAAGTATACTCGGTTGAATGTAAAATAGTTCAATCAGGAATTCGAGGTCCCATATAGATGTTGGCATTGGTCACATCTCTTTTATTCTTATGTTATTCATTTTCCACATGTCATTGCTTTGTTTATTCATGTATTATTATCTTGATGCGCATGGACTAGTCATGTGGGGGTAAAGGTCCTCTATTCGAGGGAAATGCCTAAAGGCTACCTTTACCACGATGTTTTACCGCGCCGGATGAAGTACGTTTGATTGAACGTGAGATACGTTCAATCGGGCATATGAAGTCCTATATAGATGTTGGCCGCGGTCACATCTCTTTCATCATCATATTACTTACATTTTACATACTATTGACTTCGCTATTCATCTTTGTTTTGGTTGTTGTTTTGCATCTTTTCATCACATGTCATGCATGTTTACTTCTTTGGTCATTTCCTTTGCATTATGTACCTAATTATGAGTGCTTGCTTTTATTATTAATGCTTTTACAATTATCATTTATTACACCTACTACACTTCTTTGTTTAATATGTCTATGGAATTATACATTTGTCTCCCCTTTTTTATTCTATTTACGTTTATGAGTGTGCAATCTTGTGTGTTGATTACATTCTCTTGCATGTGTTGCATAAGACTTGGTTATACTATTGCATTAATCACTTTATTACAATTGGCATAAGTAAGGGACCGTTTCGAACCCAACGGTTTGAGGTCTTCCCTTGCGAGGGGCGGGTGCGGCCTTAAATCATTTCCCAGTTCACACTGGGTGGCGACTCCATTTTATTTGTCCGGTTTAGTCCTACGCGGGCTACCTTGTACTCCCGACCGGGCCGCGAGCCCGTGCAGTGTCGCTTACCTCTGAAGCCTCTGTACCTTGCCTATAGTCTGGCGACTCCAATGGGGATAAAGTATCGGCCCCGAAATAATGTCTTGTAATGTTTGTGATTTTTTCTTTAGTTAACCTTGTCTAAAGTTGATTTAACCAAAGTTATTATTAGAGTAAGACAATGATTTGGTGTCTTCCTTCACTCACTACATTTTTATAGCCAAAAGGAAAAGCTATGAAGACATCTAGATAATCATTTACTCGAAGCTTACCTTGGAGTATATTTAAAGTGATGGACTAATTTGGATAATCTGTTGTTTATTCATGTCACCAAGGCGATAAGAGCCTAAGAGGTAAGGGTATTTAAGAGAGTTCACTCCACCATCCCTCTAGGGAATTTTTAATAGAGGAATCCATTTGCCAGTTATGCATGTATCATGAAGTCATTTTCGCTCGAAGCGGCGGATCGTTATATGGTATCATCAATCGTTGGCACGTACCTTTGGGTAAAAAAAAGGTGCCCTCACTTGGTCGCTCGAACCCTTGAGTGGGGAGACCTAGTTGTGGGCAATCCTTCACCGGCGGGAGCCTTTATCTATACTCCTATAAACCCGCATGTGAACCATAGTTGTATGACCTATAGAAACCACCCTTTTATGCTTGTGTTTGGGACCATCATCATTTAGATTCAGTTGGACTTCTTGTCATGAGATGTGAACTTGTTGGGCCATTTAAACTGGGACGAGTTTGTGTCTTATGATAATTGGGCCAAAAGCTTCTAAAATGCTGATGGGCCACTTTGTGTTTGGGCCCCGTATCATTTGAGGTTGTTTAGCCACGTTATTGCAAAAGTGTAAACCTGTTAGGCCTTTTGCAACTGGGACAAGTTTGCACCTCGCAATAATGTGATTGAATGCTTTAAAATGATAATGGGCCAGCTTGTATGAAAACCTTGATGGGCTTAGAAAATCCAAATACGATCCAAGTATGCCAGAAGCATGAGTCCGATATCGGCACTGGCTTTCATCTGGAAAGGATACGCCTTGTTATGACATATTTGTTTACATTGGATACCTCCAAGTTCATCCCCATGACCGCGGTTGCTGAAAGCCCAATTCGTCATTTTTAGACAATGGCATGACCCCATAATAGGCTTAGTCCATGTTGTAAATAGGCGGCCTTTGTCTTTTACCGATGGAAAGGGACTGAGGTAGCCAAGGTTCACCCCGTAGCATAAGAGAGAACGATTTTGTGTACCTCACATTAGTGCATAAAATAAGCCATACCTACGACAGAAATGGACTTACCACGAGTGTGGGAGAATTAAGGTCGGAAGGATATATTCGGTGTTGATAACCACATGTATCTTATATATCTCATGCATCGCACGCATACACGCATCATGCTAACTCACAGTTTTAACAACCATAATAGATATACGTTGGGTTAGAGAAAAAGGAAGGCTCATTAAAAAATAGTTAGCAAACATGAGTGAGTTAGATAATAAGGTTTCCCGTATGGATCGATTAGAGACCAACCTCACTAAGATTACTGAGCAGTTGCAAGCTTTAGCCACTGCCGTGGCCAGTTTGGCAGTGCCCCGTGCAGGGGGAATAGAAAACAATGAGATTGTCAGACGTGAAGAGCCTCCGAATAGGGTGAGTGATG
This sequence comes from Zanthoxylum bungeanum, assembly GCA_019454045.1. Lineage (NCBI taxonomy): Eukaryota > Viridiplantae > Streptophyta > Magnoliopsida > Sapindales > Rutaceae > Zanthoxylum > Zanthoxylum bungeanum. The sequence goes on along the minus strand of SKCR01019117.1, from coordinate 22,406 downwards.
AGATCCCCGCTTTTGATGATGACATGGCAGAGTATGCCATGGGAAAGGTAGCCGGGTCTCAGGCAGAATTGCAGAAACTCAGGGATCAAGTAGAGTCAGTTACCCGTAAACTGAAGGGTAAACATGAAGATTTGTTAGACTACAATGCGATGACTTTTGAGGAGCATCTACCCTCTCAGTTCAAGATGCCCGACATAGCCAAGTTCAACGGGAACGGGGATCCGAGGGTCCATCTCTGACAGTATGTTTCTGTGATGAGTTCAGTGGGTCTTTCAAAGCGTCAGGTTCAAAAGATGTTCGGGATGTCACTAGAGGGGGCGCCCGTGGTGTGGTATCATGGCTTGGAGAGAAAGGTAAATGATGATTGGAGGGCATTAGCAGAAGCATTTTTGAAACAGTATGTCACAGACTTGGAGATTGACTTATCGCTCCATGACTTGGAGAATACCAAGCAGAAGCCGGAGGAGAGCTTCAAGGATTATGTAGATCGCTGGAGAAGCCAACTCTTGAAAATGCAGACTCGACCCTCGGAGAAGGACCATATCAAGATGATCATTAAGAGCACCAGACCCTCTATTAATAACAAGCTGAGGAGGATGAGCTCTATGATTGTAAATTTTCGACAGTTGAGGGAGACTGTTATGGATATCGAAGAGGAAGAAGCTGAGAACAGAAAGTTCTATGGCCAGAATAGAAGGACTATTGGGGGCCTTCAGGGACCATGCCCGCTACTGCTGAGGTCACTGCCATAAAAACAGACAGTTTTCCAACCTTGGTAAGCCTCTTTCAAAGGTGTTTGAAAAGCTGAAGATGCAAGGACTCCTAGATCCCTTAGAGCCTAAACCACTTCCAAACCATGTGCCACCCAACCTTGACCTAAGCCTATATTGTCACTTCCATCAGAGGAAAGGCCACGAAACTGACAACTGCACCCTCCTTAGGCATGAGATCCAAAACCTTATTGACGCCCATAAAATACCCGCTCCAGAAAAAGAACAACCCAATACACACAGAAACCATCTACCCAACTACCACTCTGTTCCACCACCCACCTACATGATTAGCTCCGGCCTACCAGAAAGCCTTATCCTCCAAACCATCGACCACCGAGCCTTATACATGGAGATATAGGGTAGCAGTAGTGAAGATGAAATAGGGCAAGGGATAGATTCCTGAGAAAATTTCTCGATCAGTAACAAATAGAAGAATGAATAGAAAGAAGAACTACTGCAGTCAAAATATCTGATGCTCCAGAAACCGAAAAGACAAGGCTGCAGATGACGAAGATATTTATTTTGAATCCTGCATTTATTAGTCACAAAGACAATGTTTTGCTTACTTGTTTGAACTTTTTCGATTTGTGTTATAACATGTGTGACATGAGCATATTTGATATTAATTCGACCAATAAGTCTAATCTTTGTACAAGTGAAAACCCCGAGGGAACTTCAATTGCAAGTAAGAAGCGGAATAGAATTAACAGAAGAAAATTGTAGGCAAGCCTGGGGGCGACTAAAGACATTAATAGACGAAAGGCACCAAAGAAGCACAATGAAGGCCTAACCCATCGGAATAGGGAATGCATCCATGCATACATGCATACACATCATATACATGCTATTTGTATTTTTTTTGTTCGCAGGTTTCGAAGAAAAAAGGAAAAAGTGGCAAAGACGAGCGAATCAGTAACGGTTCGGAAATGGACCACCATCTCAGCAAGTAACGGTTCGGAAATGGACCACCATCTCAATAAGTAATGGTTCGGAAATGGATCACCATCTCAGCAAGTAACGGTTCAGAAATGGACCACCATCTCAACAAGTAACGGTTTAGAAATGGACCACCATCTCAACAAGTAACGGTTCGGAAATGAACCACCATCTCAGCAAGTAATGGTTCGGAAATGGACCACCATCTTAGCAAGTAACGGTTCAGAAATGGGCCACCATCTCAACAAGTAACGGTTCAGAAATGGACCACCATCACATCAGTAACGGTTCGAAAATGAACCACCTCACATCAGTAACGGTTTGGAAATGAACCATCATCTCACATCAGTAATGGTTCAGAAATGAACCATCATCTTACATCAACTTAGTTCGAAGCATCTCGCAAAGCAGTAGGTAAGTACGACAGCCGACAACCAGGTAAGTAAAAATGCATGCATAACTTTGATAGGATTGTCACTGTCACACACTGCACAAGTCCCATCAAAGTGGGGGCGACTGTAGACACTTTCATTTTTGCATGAAAGCCCAATGATGAGCCTCGTATCGAGGCACTACCTGATAAGTTGCGGAAGTCACGGGAAACAGACGTCGGAAGGGAAAAAAATTAGAAATAAATACATCAACAAATTAACTCACTAATTGGCCTCGGGTTCACCCGATTAATCTCTGTTTTAAAATATTAAGCCTCGGCCCAAAACCCCCGCACCCATCCAAAGCCCATTTCGCCCAAGCCCAATCCAAAAAAAATTAAAATATTTAAAACACATGTCACAAATTAAATTAAATCAAATCAAATAAAAAAAAAAAAAATCTTATTCCTAAATTAAATAAATAACTTTCCTAAACTAAATAAATCACCTCCCAAATCAAATATATTCCCCACCAAAAATACACAAATTCTTTCCTAAATAATTTGATTATATATACCCAACCAAAATTACATGATTTATTTTACTTAATAACTTAATGTATCCCTTTATTACTTGATTCCTTTCCTTCTTGAAAACCCATGCACAAGGAAAGCCTAATATACCATTATAAAATATAACTTAAAGCAAACCCTAAAGCCCCCCATATATATTTTTGGCTCTAACTCACGGCTACAAGAAAAACCATAGAACCGTCTCTCTCCATTCTCCCTATAAACACAACATAAACCCTAATGGCTCTTCACGGCAACGTACGCCACATCAGCTCCACCTTTAAGCTTACACTCCCTTTCGGCAAAAACACCACAAAACAGAACCCTCACTCTACCCTCCATCTTCCCTCTCTCTCTCGGCAACAAGTAACAGCCCATCAACGTGAATTAAAAAAAAGAACCAGATAACTCTCGGCAATAACAAACAATAGCCCTAACCTTCCACGCTCTCTTCTCTCGGAACCACCATCACTACCCTAACCTTCTTTCAGCTCTACTCACGGCAACAACCCTCATTCACTGTAATAACACCACTCACAAATACACCCCTTGACTCATCAAAACAACAAAAAATAACACCCATTCAGCCCACACCACCGACTGAAACAAATGACAAAACTGACAAGCTTCAAGCCACTCACCTTGCTCCACTAACTCACTCAACACACGACACTTACACACTTTTTTGGAGCCACACACACTCAGCACAAGACCGACACACACCACAAACCAAAACAGCCCTGGACCTGAGACGAGAAGCCACCTAGACGTTCAACACCTTCATTACCGACCAACAAAACAGCAAACAAATATACCCCTTCAGTTACCGAAAATCAACTCACCAAACAGCCCCTACCAAAACCGAGTCCAAAACAGTAGCAAAATAACCCCAAAAAATAATCCCCGAAGCAACCCCAAAATAGTAGCAAAACAACCCCAAAATAGCGAAACAGCGAAGGAAAATATTGAACCAGCGAACCAAAACAGTTACGGATCATTAACCCTTCTGACGACGACGTAACGCACTTCCAAAAAGCGACTTAAAAGGTAAGACCTGAGGGCACCCTTTGTTTACTTTCGTTCATTTTTTTCGGTTGTTTATTATTATTTCTTTGCATGCATCTTGATGGTTCATGTATATTGCTGTTATTGGATGAATGATTTTGTGCTATCTCTCGAGATATATCAGATGGAAACCCAGACAAAAATTCCGTAGCCGAATCTGAATGAACGGTAGTGCGATCTGTACTTGGGATACAACTCCACGTACCGCTTGAGAAACTTCCAAGCACGTGTTTCATTTAGTTGTTTAATTTTAAGTTCATTCATGGTTTGCATTTTATTATTCCGTTATTCATTTTCCGCATGACATTATCTTGTTTATTTATTTATGCATCGTTAATCTAGTTCGCATGGTAATCACGATGGATTAAAGGTCCTCCATTTGAGGGAAAAGCCTAAGGGATACCTTTACCATGATGTTTTGCCACGCCGGAGGAGGTATGTTCGATTGAATGTGAAATATATTCAATCGGGCTTACGAAGTCCCATATAGATGTCGGCCTTGGTCACGTCTCTTTTTATTATTCCGTTATTTACTTATCGCATATCATTTCTTTGTTTACTTATGCATTGTTACTTGATCCGCATGGGCTAATTACGTTGGTTTAAAGGTCCTCTATTTGAGGGAGAAAAAGCCTAAAAGGCTACCTTTACCATGATATTTTGCCGCGCTGGACGAAGTATGCTTGATTGAACTTAAAATACGTTCAATCGGCATACGAGGTCCCATATAGATGTCGGCCTTGGTCGCATCTCTTTTATTATTATATTATTTACCTTCTGCATATTATTGCTTTGTTCATTCATGCATTGCTATCTCATGTGCATGAGCTAATCATGATGGATTAAAGGTCCTCTATTCGAGGGAAATGCCTAAAGGCTACCTTTACCACGACGTTTTTCCTCACCAAACGAAGTATACTCTGTTGAATGTGAAATATGTTCAATCATGAATTCGAGGTCCCATATAGATGTTGGCTTTGGTCACATCTCTTTTATTATTATGTTATTCATTTTCCGCATGTCATTGCTTTGTTTATTCATGCATTTTTATATTGATGCGCATGGGCTAATCATGTGAGGTAAAGGTCCTCCATTCGAGGGAAATGCCTAAAGCTACCTTTACCACGATGTTTTACCGCGCCGGACGAAGTACGTTTGATTGAACGTGAGATACGTTCAATCGGGCATATGAAGTCCTATATAGATGTTGGCTGTGGTCGCATCTCTTTCATCATCATTTACTTACGTTTTACATACTATTGACTTCGCTATTCATCTTTGTTTTGGTTGTTGTTTTGCATTTTTTCATCACATGTCATGCATGTTTACTTCTTTGGTCATTTCTTTTGCATTATGTACCTAATTATGAGTGCTTGCTTTTATTATTAATGCTTTTACAATTATCATTTATTACACCTACTACGCTTTTTTGTTTAATATGTCTATGGAATTATACCTTTGTCTCCCATTACACATCCCGGGCTCGGGTTCGCTAATTCCAAATTAACGAATTTTCCGTTGCGATGTAATTAAATCAAATTTAATTAAATAATTATGCGTTGCAAAATTACTATTCACGTCGCTAGCGAATTAATTCTAAATTAACTCGTTCGCCCGAATTAAAATCTATTTTAATTCCGCGTCGAAATCTAATTTCGTATAATATATCAAATATATATTATTTATTCGATTAATTCTAAATTAATCGTTCCTATTTTTTAATTAATCCCAGATTAATTATGTGCGAATCATACATCATCGGTGAATCTTCGGGAAGCGACCCATGAGATCCCTGGATATGTTGCAGTAAATCTGGTCGTCGGACTATCCGAATACGTACGTACCTAGTACTACATTTTTACCGATTTACAAGACATGGTTGGCTTCTAGCAAAGCACCTTGCCTACCCAATTCTCCAGAAATATTCTTAAGGAATATATAATTTGTATCAGGCGTAGTATACGTAGTATTGTGTATTGCGATACAGTATCAGATGTCACATGCAAGGCCTGGGGCGAAATTGTGTATGCCCCGTACGAAGCATATATCGGATCTTTGGTAACTAGTCTCTATAATCGGATAAACATGACCTAGTCATATTATCCCGATAGCTGCAGCATAAAAGAGTACCAGTTCCTTATCCTACGTGACCATCATCTCCATATGACTTGAGTGATACTTCCATCTTGACATCACCACCCAATACACTACGATTCTCAATATATCCCAGAAGAGGCATACACAGAACCTGTTAAAGCCTGGACGACCAAAACCAAAGTACATTGATAGTCGCAAGTATTAGCGATGTAAGTCTCAGGTTAAGACCAAATACACATACCCTGATTCGGACTTCCATAGACATATAGGCATACTACCAATGGAATTCTGAGGGGTCTATCTAGAGCGAAGCTGTTTCCGTACCATCGGTAAACACAACCTCATATCACACTTGCATAAGTATCCAATAATTAAATATATGAGAACTATTCCGTTATGCTCCCACAAAGCGCACAAGTGCAATAGTAGTTTATTCCGTATTATCGATGTCCAATCTCGATAATACTACGACTAGGGATGTTTTAATGATTAAACCTTAATGGATTAATACTGTCTCATATCTTATTAATCCGGAACTAATCATATGGACTTTTATCATTTATATATCCCGGTAATCCAATTACATAGGATAAACGAGCAATTTCCTTTGTCACATAGTTAATTTGTAAAACAACACCATGTTCTGTACAAATAGTGATGCTATGGGTCATAATTGTCCAATAATCTCCCACTTGGCCTATAGCCAATCACTCAAGTGTCCTACACTTGAACTATGTACTGGTCGCTCAAACTTCTGCTGAGAAACTGCTTTCGTCAGCGGATTTACAAAGTTATCATCTGATGCGATTTATTCGATCATCACCTCGCCACGATGTATGATCCGAACGAATCAGATGAATAATTGAAGTATATATTTGGATCGTTGATAAGACCTTTAATTCTTTAGCCTGTGTTGTAGCCTAGCTTAGCTGCTAACAGAATTACTCCTAATCCAATTAGGATTATATAGATCCAAAGTGCTTCTATTGCTGCCTTAGCTGCAACAATATTCCACTTTTGTTGTTTATTCGGTAACAATATCTTGCTTGGAAGATTTCCGGCCCACTGTTCCGTTGTTCAAACTATATAGTACATTTATTACGACTTATAGTCATTATTGTCGGTTTAGAAACTTACAGCAGTGAACCCCAGTCACTTCAAGTTCTCATTCTCCATAACTTAAGAAAGCATCATTAGTTCATCTAAGATACTTAAAAATGTTCTTAACATCAATCCAATGACTATCACTTGGATTAGCCTGATTGTGACTCCATATGCTCAAAGCATATGAGACACCAGGTCGCGTACATATCTTTCAATGTACGAGTTCTCAGAGAGTTTCAACAACTTTTAGATCTATCCCAGTAGATCCTTATTCCTAGAATAAAGGTTGTCTCTCCCAAGTATTCTATGGAGAATTTTTCATGAAATCCAAGCTTTCACCGATTGTATTATGGGAATGTCATTTCCAAGAAATGATATATCATCATTTTATAGGACAATCACTATCAGTGCGCTCCCACTAACCTCCTTATATACACATGAATCATTTTCGTTTTGAATTAAATCATATACCATTATGATTACATCAAAACTATAGTTCCAAGAACGCAATGATTGCCTCAATCCATAAATGGATCGATTTAACTTGCAAACCATGTTTGCTTGTTTAGGTACGACAAAACCTTCAGGATATTGTAAACATCCTCCAAAAGGTTTCCGTTTAAGGAAAGTGATTTTGACGTTCAGCTGCCATATTTCATAAATGAAACATGCAACATTAGCAAGCATTATCCAAATGATTTAACCATGGCAACAACTAAAAGGTTTCGTCGTAATCGACATAATGTTGATAACGATACCTTTTCGCTACAAGCCTAGCTTTGTACGTTGGTATGTTGCCATCCATGTATGTCTTCCTTAAAGACTTATATAGTATCAATAGGCACAATGCCTTCCGGTACATCAACCAGTGTCCAAACTTGGTTGGTATACATGGAATCCATTTCGGACTTCATGACACTTTGCCATAATAGAGAGTCGATACCTTGTATCACTTCCTCATACGTAGTCAGTTTGTCTTCCTCAATAAGATTGACATCTACATGAGGTGAGATCAGAATCTCATACCTCCCGAGTTATTTTCTAACTCTCTCCGACTTATGCGGTTCTTGTGTATTCGAAGATTGTGGTACAGTTTCATCCTTGATGAACTGTTTTTGTTCCATTAGGACTCGTTGCCTAGAACAATATTACACTCATTTTCATCGAGTTTTACTTTCAACTTACCACTGCATATAGCTATTCCTCTTAGGAAAACCGCATGGCGAGCAACAATTACATTGTTCTCTTGTGAGTTGTATAAGTACTATACTTTGGTTACCCTAGGATAACACAAAAGTTAGGCACTTATCCGATTTGGGTTCTAGTTTGGTATCATCCAAACATATGCCCATCATACCTAATTCTTCAGGAATAAGAAAACCTTGTTTCTTTTCTGTTCATATCTAATATGAAGTCTGTCTAACAGATTTTCATGAAACCTTATTCAAAATAAGTATTGCACTGTTTAATGCATATCCTTTGAAGGAAAATGGTATCTCAGAGCGACTCATAATTAACCTTATCATGTCCAACAAGGTTCGTTTTCTCAGTTCTGACACACCGTCAAATTGAGGTGTTCCGAGAGGAGTCCACTATGAAAGATTACTATACTCTTTCAAATAGTCGAGAAACTTATTGCTTAAGTATTTTCCACCACGGTCTAATTGTGACGGTTTAATATTTTAGCCGGTTTGTCTGTCTACTTCATGTCGAAACTCTTTGAATTTATCAAAAGTTTCCGATTCGTGTTTCAAAAGAAACACATAACCATAACGTGATGCCACATCGGTAAAGGTTACGAAGTATTCATATCCACCTCTAGCCTAGCTAGACATGGGCCCACTTACGTCACTATGAACGATGGCTAACAGATCGATGACACTTGTAGTTTTACCAAGTAAAAGGTGTGTTTTAGGCACGTTGCCTAATAACTAGATTCGTAGACATTATTTGATTAGAATCAAATTCGTCCTAGTACCCACTCTTCGAAAGTGTGGATATACGAGTCTTGTTAGTTTGTCCCAGACAATAATGCCACAAATAAGTCTCATCTGATTAATTCAGTTTGAGCTATTTTTTTGTCATGTTATATGTTTGAGATTCATTTATATTCAAAATATAAATACTGTATTCACATCTAATGTGCGTATCTCAATATCATCTTGATAAAATAAAACACTTTAGTGTTCTAGAATATAAAGGTATACCCGCAACGGGTTAAACTTAGATATAGAGATAATGTTTCTAGTCAAACTAGTTACATTATAAGAGTTTCCTAATTTAAGTACACACCCAAAGGGTAGTTCCTAAATTTAGGTTTCTACGGTTAAAACAGAGACTCTCATCCCGTTTCCGATTCACAGATCAATCTCAACTGAAGTCAGTATCCTGCTCATCAGCAGATTCTGCACATCAATACATATTTATGTACCACATCTAGTATCAAAATCCAATTTTGAAACTAGTACTGAACATGTTTATGACAAATATGCTTGAAGTCGAAGCCTTGCCTCGCCTTCATTTCCTTCATGTCTACATTATCCATGCGGCAGTCACGCTTCTAGTGACCCCGTTTGCCACAGTTTAGGCAGACATCTTGGGATATGTCCTTTGTCTTCCCAGAAGACTGTGATGATTTTGCCTTTGCCCCTTTTAGAAGCTCTGGCTCTGCCTCCTTGAGCATAGCCATCAACTCTCCAAGAGTTTACTATTGGTTTATAATGAACCTGCCCCAGCTTTCGGGTAGAGACTATAAGATCAAATCTTTGGTAGTCTCGGCCACGTAGGTAATTCCCAGCTAACCTAGCTGATCGATGTCAGCAATCATCTGCGACACCTAGTGCTTGACAGATGTACCCTCTGACATACGCGAGCGAAAGAGCTTCTTTTGCAATTTATACTTCTAAGATCTAAGAATAAATCTATGAAGATTTTTAATTTTATCATCATGGTACAAGGATCTAATCCTTAATTTTGATGATAAAATTAAAGTGTCATTGCGGTAAGCATAATGGATTGAGCACTAAAGTTTTCATCACCATGAGTCTTCCAAAGCTCATGTTCTACTATTTGCTCAACTCCGGGCTTAGGCCCGAGATGTCATTCTATCAAATAGAATAACTTATCAGTTCCCAGGACTATCCTGAGGTTCTATTCCCAATCTGAAAATTGGAGCCGTTTAAAGACATTTTCTCCCAGATTATGTTCTAAACGCTAATCTTTCAGTTACATTGATTCCAATAGTCTAACTATCCAATCAACGATTTCGGGTATAATTAAATATAATGATTACTATAGTTTAACTATATAATCAACTATAATTTGATTGGTTAAATTCAAATATATTGATTACTATAATCCAATTATAAAATCAACTATAAATTGAAGTAGTTTGAATACAATCCAACTGTTTAATTAAAACAACAATTAAATATTAGTCCAACTAATATATTTATTAATTAATGACGAAAAATGAAATGAGCGCGTATTGGCAATTATCTAAATGAAATTGCAAATTTAATACTTGCCTCCCACTATTTTTCGGCGAGCCTCTAACCCTCTGTTGAGTACTCGGGAAACCTTGTTTCCTCGTGGGCTAGGATCCCGTTAAATCACACACAATCTTGACTTTGGCCAACAAATTGTATGAAACTTAACTAGGTAGATCTCTAAAATCAATTGGATCTCATCCAATTCATAGATCCAGTAGGTGGACATCCAAGTCCGAAACATATATCTAATATATGCCAATATATCCAATATATTCCCTAACCTTTTTCCTCTGAATCAATTAAGCCTTGGCTTTGGCACAACAAACTTAATGATTCCAGTTAAGCGGGACCCATTGACCTTGGAAATATTCGAAATCGATGTCGATGGACAAGAAATGATCTTGACTTTGGCCAACTAATCACAACTTGGACAAGACATGCGATATGGAACAAAGCCTTCATGATTCAAACACATCCTCGATGGACAAAGGTCTTGACTTTGGCCAACGAACTAGTGCCAATCTTGGATCTTGAATCATTCAATGGAAGGAAAAACGTTTAATATTTGTTGAGGGTTTTTCGCGTAATTGGAAACCAATTAATTATCTTTGATTAGGTCTCATCATACACCATTAAACATGCATTCTAAAAGCATAATAAGGCACGATAAATAAATTAATAATGATATGCAGATGGATATTTAAAACATTTTGTTCCTAGAACAAATCTCTCCATTTCCTCTCTCCTGCTAGCACAAATTTTACTTCTACCCAATTACATAACACTTCTAAAGAAACCTCATTTACATTGAGGGGAATAGGTGAGAAGAGAAATACAAAGAGTCAAGAGGTAATAGGCTGGACACGCAGGTCCAATTTAATAAATTCTAAATTTATTACAATAATTTCCAAAATTGCCCTCACCCATCTAATAATCATTTGATATACATTATTCATACATCACATCCATGTATTCACACAAAGCATGTTATCAATCAATCTAATCCAATTAATTAATCTGAAATTAATGACCATCCAATGTTCAAACAACGATTTGATTTGCGCGAGTCCAACTCGTTTTAAGAATAAGTACTCAAAATACGAATTCTTGAATTATCTCAAACTACAATATTAAATCCAATTTAATTTGTATTCAATACTAATTCTTTATTTAATTCCAAATTAAATAATTAAACTTATTAATGAGCCTTTACGACTTAGATTCTAAATCTAATCATTACGGGTCTCAAAGCCCAATTAACATCCAATGTCAATTTAATTAAAGTCCAATGGGCTTTCAATTAATTTATAAGGCATGGACTTTGGCAACCAATGCCCAATAAGGAATCACCCTTTTGCCAAAAATCATTTAGGCCCATTAGGCCCAATTAAAATATTAAAGGTCCATTATATTATATTTGGACTTTATGGAAATGGTTTTAGGCCAATTGGATCCAACCAATTAACCTAAACCAAACTTGGCCCAACAAGCCCATTAAGCCCAAATACAACTTTATTAGCCCAATTCCAAATTTAGCCCACTGATTAAATTCCAATATCCCAAATATCATATTTAATCAATCAAAGTGTATTAGCCATAATTAATTAGTCAAATTAACATTTCCAAAATATCAATTTACATAATTAATCATGCTTTCTAATTATCAATTCATGTCCAATATAATTGAAGCAAAATCAATTCCAACATGCTTCTTTGTTCACGGCAATATAGGGATTTTATGTCCGATTTCGATTTCAATCCAATTAAATCATAAATCAATATATCTCATGTCTTTTAAACTCATCCAATGATTCAAAAAACAAAAATCACCATGACTTTAGGGCATTCTAGTATTCGGCCAAGCCAAATTTTTGGGGAAAAAATAATCCAATTCAATTTTTATCAAATTGATCATGCATAACTCTAAGTTATCATCATTCAAGCATACTCAATCAATCAATTGTATCAAATCATGCTCAAATCAATTTTACCCAAATTGTACCCTAATTCCAATTTCATGCTTAATAACCGCTCTAATACCATTGTTGTATTTTCTAGGTTAAACCAAGATCAAATTAAGCAATGAAATATGCGAATACAACAAAGTAAAGTAGCAGAAATACTCACTTTGATCGGATTTGCGATGCGAAGAACACAAAAAATTTATGCTCCTTGAGACTCTCGGCCAAGCCCCTTGTTTGTGCTCCAAGCTCCACTTTGTGTGGATCTTCAAGCTCCAAACTTGGGTGTAGATTCCATGCTCATGAATGGGTTTCCCAATCACATTTGAATGACTTCTTGATGTGTGCTAGAACCTTAGAAAATTGCCACAAGTTTCTTCTTTGTTCCTTGCTAGTTTCGGCCAAGCCAAAAACTAAGAGAGTGAGAGAGTGTTTCACGTGAAATGGGAGAGAGGAAGGTGAAAGAATGACTTGTAATTTGATTTCCAAAATCTAAATTAATGATATACCAAAACCAAGTTTAGGTAATGGTCATTCCTTCCATCAATATTTCAACTTGTGTTTAGAACAAGTTAACTAAAATCCCACCAACTTCTATCAACCAAAAGTTGATAAAGTTGACTAGGTGATGTGATAATTTGTGGGCCTCACTTTATTCAAAATCTGAGTGGGCCCGCAAACACATCCCGGGCTCGGGTTCGCTAATTCCAAATTAACGAATTTTTCGTTGCGAATTAAATCAAATTTAATTAAATAATTATGCCTAGCAAAATTACTATTCACGTCGCTAGCGAATTAATTCTAAATTAACTTGTTCGCCTGAATTAAAATTTAATTTTAATTCCGCGTCGAAATCTAATTTCGTATAATATATCAAATATATTATTTTATTCGATTAATTCTAAATTAATCGTTCTCACTCTTTTAATTAATCCCAGATTAATTATGTGTGAGTCATACGTCATCGGTGAATCTTCGGGAAGCGACCCATGAGATCCCTGGATATGTTGGCAGTAAATCCGGTCGTCGGACTATCCAAATACGTACATACCTAGTACTACATTGTTACCGATTTACAAGACATGGTTGGCTTCTAGCAAAGCACCTTGCCTACCCAATTCTCCAGAAATATTCTTAAAGGAATATATAATATGTATCAGCGTAGTATACGTAGTATTGCGTATTACGATCCAGTATCAGATGGCACATGCAAGGCCTGAGGCTGGAATTGTGTCTGCCCCGTACGAAGCATATATCGGATCTCTGGTAACTAGTCTCTATAATCGGATATACATGACCTACTCATATTATCCCGATAGCTGCAGCATACAAGAGTACCAATTCCTTATCCTACGTTACCATCATCTCCATATGACTGGAGTGATACTTCTATCTTGACATCACACCCAATACACTACGATTCTCAATATACCCGGAAGAGGCGTACACATAACCTGTTAAAGCCCTGGACGACCAAAACCAAAGTACATTGATTGTCGCAAGTATTAGCGATTTAAGTCTCAGGTTAAGACCAAATACACCTACTCTGATTCGGACTTCCATAGACATATAGTCATACTACCAATGGAATTTGAGGGGTCTATCCAGAGCGAAGCTGTTTCCATACCATCGGTAAACACAACCTCCTATCACACTTGCATAAGTATCCAATACTTAAATATATGAGAACTATGTCGTTATGCTCCCACAAAGCGCACAAGTGCAATACTAGTCTATTCCGCATTATCGATGTCCAATCTCGATAATACTACGACTAGGGATGTTTTAATGATTAAACCTTAATGGATTAATACTGTTTCATATCTTATTAATCCGGAACTAATCATATGGACTTTTATCATTTATATATCCTGGTAATCCAATTACATCGGATAAACGAGCAATTTCCTTTATCACATAGTTAATTTGTAAAACAACACCATGTTATGTACAAATAGTGATGCTATGGGTCATAATTATCCAACAGCCCGGGCAGCGTCGCTCACCTCTGTTTCCCATATACCTTGCCTACAATTAGTTAAATATTTTCCACCTTGATTTAATCCAATTAAATCAAGTCAAAACCACATATTATTACATACTTACAATTACCATATTATCCTCAAATGGTAGAGATAATTATGATTTTCCAATTAAGCCCTTGTGTAATTATTGAAGTAATCCAATTATGTCAAAGTAAATAATCAATGTTATCCAATAACACTTGATTATCTTAGTTAATGATTATAATATCGAATATTATCTTTTGTCAAAATAATCGGCTACCCAAGTGCTCAACGAGTACACTTCATATCGGGACTCTCTATGTTCAGACATGTTCGTCAAATAAGCCTAGCTAATATATACGCAATTCGGCCACCTCCGAATTCGTGAAGAACACAAACGACCTTCTGAGCTATACAAGTCGAGGTCATCACATATTCTTAACAATCCCTCCATCGTAGGCTATCCGAATTGTGCTTAGGAAACATAGAATACACCGTCAAGTTTCCAAGGCACACATCTCATGTCGATATGTCCACGATTCTTTACAAATAATGTGATCCACCATAGGTGATCGGCTTTGGCCAAAGTCTTTAAGAATCGTGACTTTACTTACATGGATACCTAAACCCCTTATGGTACACATATGGGACGACGTATCCTATCTTGCTTCACACTTGATTACTAGGTGCATCGGTCCACACCCAACGAACATCTAGAGGCTAGACCATGAAAGGTTTCTGACATACATGGCATCAAAGTGTGGAGGATCTCACACAAAATCAATGATATCCTATAGTCAAAGGATTACATATGCTACTCGCTCAAGGAAATTCCTATTGACGGTGGTGTGTACTTCCAACTATTAGGAATCACTTGTGAGTCATTCAGTATTCGCTCCAACGAATACCCACATGTCTATACGAGTTTCCAAAACTCATGGTACATTGGGTAAAACCATTGGAACTCCAATTCCAATATACGACATATGCTAGTCTTCTAGGTTATAGGAATTCGACCGTATTCCAAAACCAACGACTAGGAATATTTACTTTAAGAATAGTTTACACCTAGTGTCAAAACTATTCTAAGTTCGATGTCATTCTTAGCATATCTATACATCAATCTAATACGTATAATGATAATACCATTATAAAGTATGAAATGAAAAATGTAGTTATTTTATTAATAAATAATAAAATGTAAAATTCGGATTGGCACTCCAAGCACCAACTCCATCAAACTCCAACTTGCGTAGTGCCAATCTGAATGGTACCGTAGTCTCATCTCCTCCACATGTTTATCAAATAACTTAGGAGGTAAGGCCTTTGCAAGCGGGTCTGCTATGTTGTCTTGTCATTGAACCTTCAAGACCACTATGTCTTTTCGTTCAATTATCTCTCTAATTACGCGATATTTCCTTTCCAAGTGTTTAGACTTGGAATGTGCTCTCGGCTCCTTAGCCTGCTCGAAGGCTCCGTTATTATCACAGTACAATATGATCGAATCCACAATACTAGACACAACGCCATGTTTTGTGATAAAATTTCTAATCCAAACAGCTTCTTTAGTAGCTTCTGAAGCCGCTATAAATTCCACCTCAGTGGTGGAATAAGCTAGTGAGCCTTGCTTTGAACAATGCCAATTAATCGTACCACCGTTTAGGGTAATATGTATCATGATGTAGATTTTTTATCATCTAGATCTCCCTAGAAGTCGGAGTCTGTATAACCTTAACTTGTAGCTCATCTTCTCCATTTATCATAACTTATCATTGGTGCCTTTAAGATATTTTAGGATTGTTGGAATATATGCCCTAGAGCTACATGTGATGTAAACGGTTTTATATGTTTTGAAATAAAATGATGTATTATTCATTTATCAAATTGTTTGTTTAATTTTCGCATATTATATATCATTTTAAATACCCTAGATTACTTATGTGCCTTCAGACTTAGTGTATGAGTGTCATACCTAAGAGGATTTAAGTCTGAAGTTAGCAATCTTAAATAGTCCATAGAGAGCAAACAAAACGGGTACTTTGTTTGTGTTTTAGCTATAGTTGCGGTCCATTTTATATTTGTAAGGCAATCCTGATCTGGATCGTCCATGTATAGACATGAGAATGGAGGCACCTTGTATGATGCAATCATATAGGACTGGACCCATATGGAAATGACATTCTTATAATATCCGTTAAACTCAGAGAGTCACTTCGATCTACTAGATGGTCATATATAGATTGATCTTAATCATGAGTGTACTACGAACTCCTGCATGGCAGGCTGAATATGTAGCAGCTTGTAGATCTGGAAGTTGTTCCAGATATGGATAGACCACTCACACTCTATTACGATAATAGTGGTGCGGTGGCAAACTCCAAAAAACCAAGGAGCCACAAGAGGGGAAAGCATATAGAGAGGAAATAGCATCTCATTAGGGAGATAGTGCAGAGAGGAGACGTTAATGTCACAAAGATTGCATCCGCAGAGAACCTGGCTGATCCGTTTACAAAGACCTTGTCGGCTAAAGTTTTTGAAGGTCAACTAGATAGTCTAGGATTACGTGACATGTCCCATTTACTCTAGTGCAAGTGGGAGATTGTTGGAATGTATGCCCTAGAGCTACATGTGATGTAAACGGTTTCATATGTTTTGAAATAAAACGATGCATTATTCATTTATCAAATTGTTTGTTTAATTTTCGCATATTATATATCATCTTAAATACCCTAGATTACTTATGTGCCTTCAGACTTAGTGTATGAGTGTCATACACAATAGGATTTAAGTCTGAAGTTAGTAATCTTAAATAGTCCATAGAGAGCAAACAAAGCGGGTACTTTGTTTGTGTTTTATCTATAGCTGCGGTCCATTCTATATTTGTATGGCAATCCTGATCTGGATCGTCCATGTAGAGACATGAGAATGGAGGCCCTTGTATGATGCGATCATATAGGACTGGACCCAGATGGAAATGACATTCTTATAATATCCGTTAAACTAAGAGAGTCATTTCGATCTACTAGATGGTCATATATAGATTGATCTTAATCTTGAGTGTACTATGAACTCCTGCATGGCAGGCTATGTCCTTTGATTTACAAAGGTGAGGTTGGTGTAGCAGTCCCGACCAATAGCTATGTACTTTGGGGGCATGGTCTGTTGTGTAGCTGGGAACATTTTAAATAGACATGGAGTTCACTCCTTCTTGCGAGAAGTAGAGGAGTATCTTTCTTAAGGGTTGATTCGGTGCTTGAACGATTTGAGCGCTCAAGTCTTTCTATTACGAACAGAAAGATTAAAATTCATAATAGTTATGAATAAATCGTTCATTAGAGAATCAATGGTACTTAAGGTAAAAATAATTAGAGGGGTATAACAGACATTATAACCCGACTCTAATTACGAGATACTCGTGAAGGGTCAATTCATATGTAATGACTATATCGATGGACAACGACTTGGTTAGGCTTAATTTATTCATCTGCGGCAACGAGAGTGCAACTTTGGGTTTTTAGTGGAATAACCCGGAGTTAATAATTCGGAATAATTAATTAAGAGCTTAATTAATATTTCGAGATTATTGGAGCTCGGAACCCTAGGTCCATTTGGTCCTCGTGCTAGCTCAATATACTATAGCGGATTTAGTATATTGGATAGTGTAGGCATTGCATTTTCGCATGTGAAACCCGATGATGAGCCTCATTTGGAGGCACTACCTTTTGAGTCATGAAAGCCGCGGGAAACGGATATCGGAAGGGGAAATTCAGATAAACAAGCTCACTGTCTTCGTTGGTGCTGCGTTCGTTACTTCTTCGTTCGAACCTCGTGCAGATTGCGGACGTTCGTGCCGCGTGCGATGAGGCGTTCGAACGGAGCCGGTAATTCTGGTTTTGCTGCTAGCCTCACACCCCAGCCCATTTAGCTCCCCAAAGCCCATAAAAACACATCCCAAATTAAATAATGAATATTAAATTAAATATTAAACATTAAAATAAAACATTTAAAATTTAAACCATTTACCAATTAAAATAAACAATTACCAACTTAAACTAAAATCATGCCTAAATTAAACAAATCACATACTAAATCAAAATATATCATACCAAATTAAAATCAATCCTAACCAATTAAAGCCAATCATATATTTGACTTCCTAATCTAATAAGATATTTACCAATATAAAATATTTGTTTCCTTAACCAACACAAATTAAATATTACAACTTCCTAACTTAAATTATTTTTGTCCCCCCTCAATCTAATCCTTTCCTTTTAACACAAAATCAAATCCTCTTTTTGATGACAGAATCCCTTCCTTGTGACACAAGGCCAAACCCTACCTCCTCTATATAACATGACTAAACCAAGGCCATCCCCCCTCTCCAATCTCTCTAGCTTATACACCCAATTCACACAAGAATTATAGCAAGAAATCCTAGACATCACAAGCATATCACACAAAACAATCCCTCTCACACCACCGAAATCACACCAAAACATCCCTCTCACACCACCGAAATCACACATCACACCAAAACAATCCCTAACCACCACCGAAAATCCTCCCAAAACAGTCCCCAAAATCCCAAAAACAGTAACACAAAAAAAACAGCATAGATAACCTTAAGAATAATCATATATAATTGCATTAAAAAACCCACACAAACTTGGAATAGGTTATTGAAACGTTAAAACAGGTAGCCCGTGCGGGGAGCAGCAAAACAGGAGCCAAATAGGAGCAGAACGGAGTTCGAATCGTAAGCAAAGCAGCGAAGCAGTGAGCTAGGACGTTGAACCAGTGGACAGAAAGTTGCGGAGCCTTACCCCCCTTTCGATTTCCGTGGAACGCGAGTCCGAGAGACGGCTTAAAAGGTTAGACCTGAGGGTATCTTTCACACTTATTCTCATTTTACTTTCTGGTCATTTATTTTGATTATATTTTCTGTATTTGTGGTATATGTTGTGTGTATGATGTATGTTGTGGGTATTGGATGAATGAAGATGTGTCAACTCTCGCGGTATATCGGATGGAACCCGGACATAAATTTCATAGCCGATTCCGAATGGACGGTAGTATGATCTGTACTCGGGCCACAACTCCACGTACCGCTTGGGCAAACGGCACTTTCTTTCTTCGTTGTGTTGCTCTTGTTTATTTAGTTTTCTTACTTAAATTCAATACGTCGTTAGTTATGCATGATTCAACCAGGCGCATGGGCTTAGTGAGTTAGTCCAAAGGTCCTCCATTTAGGAGACAAAGAGCCGAAAAGGCCACCTTCGTGACACTACTTCGCCGTGCCGGTTGATGTATGTTCGGTTTTGGACGCTAGATACGTTCAATCGGGCATACTTAGTTTAATATTATTATTATCTTTATTTTCGTATGAGTCAATCGAGCGCATGGGCTTAGTAAGTGTGACGGAAATCCCCTATGGGGAGAGGCTAAAAGCCCTTTACCACGATGCTTTGCCGCGCCGGTTGATGTGTGTTCAGATTGGACGTAAGATGTGTTCAATCGGGCATACTTGGTTGACATGATTGGTTCTATTCTTGTATGTGTAATGTGATGCGCATGAGCTTAGTATGTTGGTCTAAAGGTCCTCTCTTTGAGAGAGATCAAGAGCCCCAAAAGGTCACCTTTATGGCAGTACTTTTCGCCGCGCCCCTTATTTTCTGTTTACGTATTACATCCCATTTTCATGCATCAGTCTGTGTGTCCGTTCGAACGCGTTTGCAAACGCACTCGAACGCGCATACATTTTGCCTTATCATGCATCAGGTCTCTTTCCGTTCGAACGCGTTTACGAACGCTACTCGAACGTGAGCATTCTGTTTCATTTCCGTTCGAACGCTTTACGAACGCTACTCGAACGTGAGCATTCTGTTTCATTTCCGTTCGAACGCATTTACGAACGCTACACGAACGTGAGCATTCTGTTTCATTTCCGTTCGAACGCGTTTACGAACGCTGCAACGAACGTGCACACACTGAACTGAGTCTGTCTTATTATTCATGCATATTTGCCTATTGGTTGATCTTTCTTTTGTAAATGTGTCAATGTATCACCATTCATATGCTTGTGTCATGATAACATTTGAGTATTATTTCTTGCGGTATATCGGATGGAAACCCAGACGTAAATTCCGTAGCCGATTCCGAATGGACGGTAGTGCGGTCTGTACTTGGGCTACAATTCCACGTACCACTTGGAAAAGTGCCCATATGTGTGCTTGCATGGTTACCATGTATGCTTGTATGGTTAGTATGTGTGCTTGTGTTTTCCTGAATGTGATGTACAAAGTTGTATGTTCGTTGCTATCTTGATATATGTTAAGCATGCAATCTTATATATGAAATACATGTATATTTAGGCGCATATTTTATTTTATATATGTGAATTTAGAAGCATGATACCCTTAGAAATAGTTGTTACTTCAGCTTGTTTAAATTATTATTATAAATCTTTTCATTACAAGTGACATAAGTAAGGGACTATTCCGAACCCAACGGTTGAGGTCTTCCCTTGCGAGGGGTGAGTGCGGCCTTAAATCTTTGTCCCGGGTCACACCGGGTGGCGACTCCATGTTATGTAATCCTTCCCAAACTAGGCCGCGAGCCTAGGAACGGCGTCGCTCAGGTCCTGTGTCTACAGTCTGGCGACTCCACTGGGGATATGAGAATTGGCCCGAAATATTGTCTTGTAATGAGTGGATTTATGTTTTTATTGGCCATGTCTATAGTGGATAAGTGAGGGTTTAATCAAGGGCACTTTAAGGCTAGGTAATGGTGGTTTGGTGTCTTCCTTCACTCACTACCTTTCTAGAAGGAAAAGCTGTGAGGATACCTACATGACCATCTACTTGTAGCCTTTGTGATGGACTAATTTGGAGGACTCGTTGTTTATTCCTGACACCAGCGATAAGAGCCTAAGAGGCTTGGGTACTTAAGTGAGCCTCGCTCCACCTTCCCTCTGGGGAATCTACAACGGGAAATCCATTTGACAGTCCGTCACACACCATAGCTCATTGGCACGTACCTTAGTGTATAAAAAGGGATACGCTCACTTGGTCACTTGAACCCTTGAGTGGGGAGACCTAGTTGTGGGCTATCCTTCGCCAGTGAGAGCCTTTGTCCATACTCTTGCAAACCCACCCATAGACTGGTTTATATGGTTAAAGTAGCAATTATTTCCTGAGTATGTGCTTGTGGACCATCCTCATTTGGATGCAGTTGGACCATTGTCAGAAATGCGGGCTTGCTGGGCCATTTAAACTGGAGCAAGTTCGTACTGTATGACTATTAGGCCCAAGGCTTCTGAATGTTGATGGGCCATTATGTAAAAATTATTATGTTATGTTTGCATTATCTCCCTTCTATGCTTATGTTTGGGAACATCACCGTTTGGATCCATTTGGACCATTCGTCATGGGATATGGACTTGTTGGGCCATTTAAACTGGGACAAGAACATATTTCATGACTATTGGGCCAAAAGCTTCTAAGTGATTGATGGGGCCACCTTGTGCTTGTTTTCGGAATATTATCATTTGGATTTGGTTGGGCTCTTTGTCATAAGACATGAACTCGTTGGGCCATTTAAACTGGGACGGGTTCACCCTTATGACAGTTGTCCCAAAAGCTTCTAAAATGATAATAGGCCGATTTGTTTGAGAATTGAGATTTTATTGATTTAATATATGTTAAATATCTCTTATGCATATCATGCATACATATACCCTGTTAACATCCCCTTGTCTTAAAAGACACCATAGATACCGTTTGGGTTAGAGAAGGAACCAGACTCACTAAAAGAACAAGTATGAGTGAATCCGATAATGAGGTGTCCTGTATGGATCAGTTAGAGAACAGTCTCGCCAAAATCACTGAACAGTTGCAGGCTTTGACTACTGCTATGGCTGGTATAGCTGGGTCTCGTGCCGGGGTTAATTCTGGGGATGTGAGGCAAGAGGATCTCCGAACAGATTGGGGGTGATCTCCCCGCTTTTGATGATGATATGGCAGAGTATG
>SKCR01019116.1:0-43967 GCA_019454045.1 Zanthoxylum bungeanum | reverse complement strand
AGATGAATTGGTTATTTTATGTTTGTGTAATAAATCGGTTTTACTAACCTGGAACGCTAAATTATGCAAAAGCCTCTGTCGATGGTCAGACGCAAATACCAGTTTAACCCAATTGAAACCATATATCTATGTCAACCAAATTATCTGGATTCATTAAGTTTAGTTCCAATTATGGCTACCACCCCCGACAGGTATATGTCTATCCTGTAAGGAAATCTATTAAAGGGTTATCTATCCTCAAGGAAGATCGTGGGGCTATTAAGTCTAAGGCTGAAACCTAAAATTCCTTTGTCAAGTTTATTTTATTTACCACATCATCTTATTAGTGGGCCAATTAACAAGACGCATTAAGCTTAAGACTTAATAAGTAACCTTTAAATTACCCAAACTATAATTTAACCCCTTATAAACCGGTGATATTAGAATTTCATCACAACCCTAGATAACTGGCTTAGTTACGACACATATTTACGGGTAGTAAAAAAAACTTAAATAAAAAATAAAAGACATAAAGTAAAATCTGAAAATTAAATACTGAAAATTAAATGCTGAAAAGTAAATGCTGAAGTAAATGCTAAAATTAAATACCGAAAATTAAATGCTGAAAAGTAAATGCTGAATGTAAATTACTGAAAAGTAAATTGCTGAAAAGTAAATTGCTGAAAGTAAATTGCTGAAAAGTAAATAAAGTAAAATTACAATAAAAGAAAATGCTGAGGTAAAAAAGATCCACTTTTATATTCTTCTATTTTAGATATCTCCCTTAATAATATATTAACTTTGCATGATAATTACCAACCAGCCATATAGGCGGTATCCAGATTAAGTCAAATTAATAATTAATTACCAACCGACCAATCAGGCGGTATCCAGTTTAGTCAGGTTAAAACCAATTTAAATAATTACCAACCGACCAATATGGTGGTATCATCGTGAAGTCAGGTTTTAACTAGTTTATATATTATAATTAAGGGAGATTAATATAAATATTAGTAATAAAAATTTTTACCTTTTACCCCAGCAAGGGGAGTTACCTCCTCCTCTACTGAAAAGTAAAACTGAAAATTAAAGAAAGAAAAGTACTGTGCGTAAAAGTAAATTGCGGAAAGTAAAAACTGAAAAGTAAAGAAAAGAAAATGCGAAAGCGGAAGTTAATTACGGGAAGCTGTAAATAAACAAACAAGATACAATCTTCTTAGTATCTTAAGGATTCCTTAGAAGAATGTATGAATTTACAAATGAAATGGCTTGGTATTTATAGGCAAAATTTTGCCTCCATCAAATCATCCACCAAATCAATTATTAATTGCTCCACTAATTGCTATAATAGCAAATCCATTATTAATTACTCCACTAATTGCTTATCATGTTTGGTGGTGATTTGATAATTTTTATTATTTATTTATTATTTATTTTTTGCTTTGAAAATGACTTTAATAATTACACACAAACATACTTCGTTTAAACGCCCTTTCAAGTTTCCAAGCTCCAAATTAATATGTCAAGTCCAATATTTGCCCTTATTTGACCCACATTTCGTCCTAATGATTTCATTGTGTCCCAATATTATTTATCTGCAAAATAAACTAAAACACATCAAAACGTTCATCAAACCCGAGAAACTAAACAAAATATTAAGTAAAGGGCGGTAAATATTGATATATTTTCCGCTCATCATGAACCTGACGTTTTGACAGCCCACGGAACTCATAACAGAGACATACTGCCGGAGATGGACCCTTGGGTCCCTATTCCCATTAAACTTGGCTATATCCGTATTTTAAACTGAGCTGGCAACTGTTCCTCAAACATCATTGCCTCATAATCCAACAGGTCTTCGTGCTTGCTCCTCATTTTATGGGTAACTGACTCTACCTGATCTCGGAGTTTCTAAAGTTCATTTTGAGACCCTGCCATTTTCCCCGCAGTATATTCAGCCATATCATCATCAAAACCCGGGATATCATCATGCAATCTAGTCGAGGGGTCTTCACACCTCTCATTCTCAGAGTTTCCCCCAGCACGGGGCACAACCATATTAGCCATAACAATTGTTACGGCTTGCAACTGTTCAGTAACCTTGGTGAGATTGGTTCCAACTAATCCATACCAGGTGTTTCATTCTCTGATTCGCTCATGTTTGCTATTGGCCTTTTAACAAGTCTTCCATTTTACCTATAACCCAACGGATATCTATGATGGCTCTTAAGAAACAAGAGAGTTAACATGATGGGTGTATGCATGAGATACGTGCGATGCATGGAACATATAAATCGGCCTCTTGCCATTTTAAAGCTTCAATCGCATTATTGCAAAGTGAAAACTTGTCCCAGTTGAAAAGGCCCAACAGGTTTACACATGTGCGATAACATGGTTAAACAACTTCAAATGATAAGAGGCCCAAACATAGGATGGCCCATCGGTATTTTAGAAAATTTTGGCCCAATTGTCATAGGATACGAACTCGTCCCAGTTTAAATGGCCCAACCAGTTCGTATTTCTGACAAGAGGTCCAACTGCATCCAAATGATGATGGTCTCAAGCATAAAGAGATAATTCAAACATAAAGCAATAATTTCTACAGAGCGCCCATCGACATTTCAGAAGCTTTTGGCCCAATTGTCATAAGATACGAACTCGTCCCAGTTTAAATGGCCCAACAAGTTCGCATTTCTGACAAGAAGCCCAACTGCATCCAAATGAGGATGGTCCTAAGCATTCAAGCATAAAGAAATAATTTCTAGAGAGCGGCCCATCGACATTTCAGAAGCTTTTGGCCCAACTGTCATAGGATACGAACTCGTCCCATTTTAAATGGCACAACAAGTTCGCATTTCTGACAAGAAGTCCAACTGCATCCAAATGAGGATGATCTACAAGCACAAGGAAATAGTTGCTATAGTCTACAACTCCGGTCTCGTGTGGGTTTACAGGAGTATAGACAAAGACTCTCGCTGGCGAAGGATTGCCCACAACTAGGTCTCCCACTCAAGGGTTCGAGCGACCAAGTGAGCGCACTTTTTTTTATACCTTACGGTACGTGTCAAACGAGTTATGGTGTGTGACTGACTGTCAATGGATTTCCTGTTGTAGATTCCCCAGAGGGAGGGCGGAGCGAACTCTCTTAAAAACCCAAGCCTGTTAGGCTTTTATCGCTTGGTGACAGGAATAACAATAAGTCCTCCAAATTAGTCCATCACAATAAGTTACGAGTACATGATTATCCAGGTGCAGCTTTTCCTTGTACAAATGTAGTGAATGAATGAAGACACCAAACCATTACCTAGCCTTAAAAGTGCCTTGGATTAACCCTTTTCAACCCACAGTAGACACGGTTAATTAAAGTACAAATACAAACATTACAAGACATTATTTCGGGGCCAATTCTCTATCCCCAGTGGAGTCAATAGACTGTAGGACACATACATGGACGACGCTGTTCCGGGCTCACAGCCCATCGGAGTACGAATAGCCCTGCGGGGGAACTAAACCGAAGAAAAATACATAGAGTCGCCACCCGGTGTGAACCGGGAAAATGTATTAAGGCCGCACTCACCCCTTGCAAGGGAAGACCTCAAACCGTTGGGTTCGAAATGGTCACTTACTTGGCCACTTGTAATGAAAGGATTTGTGGCATAATCTAACCAAGCCTAAGAAACTATAGTTTCCAAGGATAATTTACATCCTAAGTTCGCATGTATAAAAATAAATGCATCATAACGACAAACATACGATATCACACACAATAATCCCATGAAATGTTGAATTATCAAACACGAAAAATGAATAACAACCTGTTTAGTGTTCCTAGAACATGCCAAGGATCTAATAAGCATGAAAACTGTTCATAAATTCAAATAAGTTGCAGAATTACTTACATTGAATGGATTTGAGCTTTTAAAATTTTGAGAAGAAGATCTCCAAGATGCTTCCTTTGTTGATTCCAAGCTTTGACTTGAAGATCTCCAAGATCCTTCCTTTGTTGATTCCAAGCTTTGAGTTGAAGATCTCCATCCTTCCTTTGTTGATTCCAAGCTTTGAGTGATGATTCCAACCCTTGAGTTAGTTTCCCTATCACCTTAGTTGATTCCATGAAGTGCTAGCTTTGTTGATTTTGCCACAAAATCAAAGAGAGGAAGGAGGCATATTCACGCCCATGGTGGCTCCAAGTTCACGCCCAAATTGTGTATTAGGGTTTCATTTTTTCAAGTGTGTTTTGTGTGATGTACACAATGAGAGAGAGAGAATGGTTTTGGTAAAAGCCAATTTTACCCTTTTCACCTAAACAAGGTGGTTGGGTAAATGGTTTTGCCAAAACCATTCCAAGTGGTTGGAAAGTGGTGGTATGGCATAAATGCCAACCACTCTCCTCCCAACTACCACATTTGAAGTGGGCCCACATTTGAATTCAAAATTCAAATGTCTCTACGAACATTTACCGCGGCTCGGATCCGTTTAATCCGATTAAACGAATTTCGTCGCTAAATAATTAAATCTAATTTAATTAAATAACGATGCCTCGCAAATATATTACGAACGTCGTTTACGAATTAATTCTAAATTAATTTGTTCGTTCGTATTAAAGTCCGACTTTAATTTCGTAATGAAATCCAATTCATATTAATATATCTGATATATTAATTTTAGCCCATACGAATAAATTAAATAGAAAAATCAAATTTAACTATTAAATTTATTTTACCGATTAATTCCAAATTAATCGCGTTCTCTCTCTTCCGAACACATTTAATCCCAGATTAAATAATACCTCAATTAATCCCAGATTAATTTTCTCTCTCTTAATTAATCCCAGATTAATCTCTCTCTTAATTAATAATCCCAGATTAATTCTAATTAAATCAACTGTCATCGGTGAATCTTTGGGAAGCGACCCAAGAGATCCCTGGATATGTTGGCAGTAAATACGGTCATCGGATTATCCGAATACGTGCGTACCTCGTACCACGTGCTAACCGATTTACAAGACATGGTTGGCTTCTAGCAAAGCACCGTGCCTACCCAATTCTCCAGAAATATTCTTACTGGAATATATAATCTATGTCAGGCGTAGTATACGTAGTATTGCGTATTGCGATCCAGTATCGAATGTCACGTGCTAGGCCTGGGGCTGGAACTGTGTCTGCCCCGTACGAAGCACATGTCGGATGTCTGGTAACTAGTCTCTATAATCGGATGAACATGACCTAGTCATATCATCCCGATGACTGCAGTACTTAAGAGCACTAGTACCGTATCCTACGTGACATCATCTCCACTATGACTGGAGTGATACTTCCGTCTTGACATCACACCCAATACACTACGATTCTCAATATACCCAGCAGAGGCGTACACAGAACCTGTTAAAGCCCTGGACGACCAAGACCAAAGCATACTGATTGTCGCAAGTATTAGCGGTGCAAGTCTCAGGTTAAAACCAAATACACATACCCTGATTTCGGACTTCCATAGACACATAGTCAGACTACCAATGGAATTCCGAGGGGTCTATCCAGAGTGAAGCTGTTTCCATACCATCGGTAAACACAACCTCCTATACACTTGCATGAGTATCCAATACCCAAAATATGAGAACTATGCCGTTATGTGTCCCTCACAACGCGCACAAGTGTAATACTAGTCTATTCCGCATTATCGATGTCCAATCTCGATAATACTACGACTAGGGATATTTAATGATTAATCCTTCGAGGACTGATACTGTCTCATATCATCTCAATCCAGGAACTAATCATATGGACCTCCTATCATTTATACATCTAGGTGATCTAATCACAAATAATAAGAGCAATCTCTTGTCACATAGTTAATTTGTACAACAACACCATGATCTGTACAAATAGTGACGCTATGGGTCATAATTGTCCAACAATCTCCCACTTGGCCTATAGCCAGTCACTCGAGTGTCATACACCCGAACTATGTACGGTTCGCTCAAACTGCTGAGGAAAGGCTTTCGTCAGCGGATTTGTATGATTATCGTCTGATGCAATTTATTCGATCATCACATCGCCACGATGTATGATCCGAACGAATCAGATGAATAGTCGAAGTATATATCTGGATCGTTGATGAGACCATTAATTCTTTAGCTGCTTGTACCTAGCTCAGCTGCTAACAGAACTATATCTAATCTAATTAGATTTGTTAATGACCCAGATGGCTTCTATTGCTGCCTCAGCCGCAGCAATAACCCGCATTTGTTGTTTATTCGGTAACAGTATCTTGCTTGGAAGATTTCCAGCTCACTGTTCCGTTATTCAAACTGTATAGTACCGTTGTTTTTATCGGTTAGGAAACTTGCAGCAGTGATCCCAGTCACTTCAAGTTCTCATTCTCCATAGTTTAAGACATCATCCTTAGTTCTCTAAGATACTAACAGATGTTCTTAATATCAATCCAGTGACTATCACTTGGATTGACCTGTTGTGACTCCATATGCTCAAAGCGTATGAGACACCAGGTCACGTACATTTTTCAATGTACGAGTTCTCAGAAGTGTTAACAACTTTAAATCTATCCCAGTAGATCTTTATTCCTAGAATAAAGGTTGTTTCTCCCAAGAATTCTACGGAGAATTTTCATGAAAGCCAAGCTTTCACCGATTGTAATATGGGAATATCATTTCCAAGAAATGACATATCATCATTATTTAGGACATCATTGTCAGTGCGCTCCCACTAACCTCCTTATATACACAAGAATCATTTCGTTTTGAATCAAATCATACACCATTATGATTACATCAAAACGATAGTTCCAAGAACCTAATGCTTGCTTCAATCCAAACATGGATCGAATAACCTGCAAACCTTGTTTGCTAGTTTTGGTACGACAAAACCGTCAGGATGTTATAAACATCCTCCAAAGAGGTTTCCGTTTAAGGAAAGCGATTTTTGACGTTCAGCTGCCATATTTCATAAATGAAACATGCAGCCAGCAAGCATTATCCAAATGGATTTAACGTGGCAACAGGTAAAAGATTTCGTTGTAATCAACACAATGTTGATAACGATACCTTTTCGCTACAAGCCTAGCTTAGTACGTTGGTATGTTGCCATCCATGTATGTCTTCCTTGAAGACTTATATAGTACCAATAGGCACATGCCTTGCGGTACAACAACTAGTGTCCAAACAGTTGTTATACATGGAATCCATTTCGGACTCATGGCACTTTGCCATAATAGGGAGTCGATACCTTGTATCACTTCCTCATACGTAGTCAGTTCGTATTCCTCAATAAGATTGACATATTTATGAGGTGAGATCAGAAACCCATACCCCAGGTTGTTTTCTGACTCTCTCCGACCTACGCGGTTCTTGTGTATTCGAAGATTACTGGTACAGTTTCATCCTTGATGAACTGTTTGTGTTCCATTAAGGACTTGGTGCCTTGAACAGTATAACTCTGATTTTCATCGAGTTTTACTATCCTCCCACTTACCACTGCATATCGGTATTCCTCTTAGGAAAACCGCATGGTGAGCAACAATTACATTGTTCTCTAGTGAGTTGTATAAGTACTATACTTTGGTTTCCCTAGGATAACCTACAATTGGCACTTATCCAATTTGGGTTCTAGTTTGGTATCATCCAAACATATGCCTAGCATTCCCAAATCATCAGGAGTGAGAAAACCAGTTTCTTTCCTGTTCATATCTAATATGAAATCTGTCAAACAGATTTTCATGGAACCTTATTCAAAATAAGTATTGCACTGTTAATGCTTATCCCTTTTGAAGGAAAATGGTAGCTCAGAGCGACTCATGATTAACCTTATCATGTCCAACAAAATTCGGTTTCTCCGTTCGGACACACCGTCAAATTGACGTGTTCCGGGAGGAGTCCTCATTGAAAGAATACTATACTCTTTCAAGTATATGAGAAACTTATTGCTTAAGTATTTTCATCATGGTCAAACCGTGATGTTTTAATACTTTAGCCGATCTGTTTGTCTATTTCGTGTCGAAACTCTAAAAGTTTCCGATTTGTGTTTCATAAGAAACACATAACCATAACGCGATGCCACATCCGTAAAGGTCACGAAATATTCATATCCACATTTAGCCTAGCTAGACATGGGCCCACTTACGTCACTATGAACGAGGGCTAACAGATCGATGGCACTTACACTTTTACCAAGTAAAAGGTATTTTAGGTACTTTACCTAATAAACTAGATTCGTAGACTTCATTTGAATGGAATCAAATCCGTCCTAGTATCCACTCTTCAAAAGTGTGGATATACGAGTCTTGTTTAATGTGTCCCAGACAACACTGCCACAAATAAGTCTCATTTGATCAAATCAGTTTGAGCTACTTGTTTGTCATGTTATATGTTTGAGATTTATTTATATTCAAAATATAAATACTGTTATTCACATCTAATGTGTTTATCTCAATATCATCTTTATAAAATAAAACACTTTAGTGTTCTAGAATATAAATGTGTACTCGCAACGAGTTATACTCGATATAGAGATAATGTTTCTAGTCAAACTAGTTACATTTAACAGTTTCCTAATTTAAGTACACACCCGAAGGGTAGTTCCTAAACTTAGGTATCTACGGTAAAACAGCGACTTCGTCCCGTTTCCGATTCGCAGATTAATCTCAATTGAAGTCAGTATCCTGCTCATAGCAGATTCTGCACATCAATGCATATTTATGTATCACACTTAGTATTTAAAATCCAATTTTAATACTAGTAGTGAACATATTTATGACAACATATTTGAAGTCAGAGCCTTGCTCGTCTTCAATTCCTTCATGTCTACTTTGTCCATACGGCAGTCACGCTTCAATGACCCCGTTTGCCACAATTTAGGCAGACATCTTGGGATATGTCTTTTATCTTCCTAGAAGATTATAATGATTTTGCCTTTGCCCTTTTCACATTCCAGAAGTCTTTGGCCAAGCCTTGGCCTTCTAGAATATCGAAGTAAGGTGCGCCTTGCGCTACTTGCCTTATTGCAAACTTTGGCTTTATCTCCTTGAGAATAGCCATTAACTCTCCAAGTTATTAATTGCAATTTAATACTTCTAAGATCTAAGAATAGATCTATGAAGATCCTTCAATTTCTTTATCATACTTTAAGGATCTAATCCTTAGTTCTGATTAAGAAATTAAGGAGTCATTATGACAAGTATAATGGATTAAGCACTAAAGTTATCATCACATGAATCTTCCAAAGATCATGCTCTACTACTATTGCTTAACTCTGGGCTTAGGCCTAATATGTTATTTTATCAAATAAAGTAACTTATTAGTTTTCAGGACCATCCTGAAATTTTATTCCCAATTTGAAAA
Organism: Zanthoxylum bungeanum; assembly: GCA_019454045.1. Lineage (NCBI taxonomy): Eukaryota > Viridiplantae > Streptophyta > Magnoliopsida > Sapindales > Rutaceae > Zanthoxylum > Zanthoxylum bungeanum. The sequence continues at coordinate 34,636 of SKCR01019116.1, read as the reverse complement.
TTAAAGTCGTTTAAACACATTTTCACCAGGATTATGTTTTAAACACTAATCTTTCAATTTATCTTGATTCTAATAGTCCAACTATTTAATCAACGATTTCAGGTACAATCTAATGTAATGATTACTATAGTCTAACTATATAATCAAGTACAATTTTATTGGTTAAAATCAAATATATATTGATTACTATAATCCAATTATATAATCAACTATAAATGATCGGTAAAATTTATTATAATTGATTACTATGTCCAACCATTATAATCAATATAATTAAATGGTTAATTCAATTTTATTGATTACTATAATCTATTATATAATCAACATTAATGAATAGTTTGAATACAGTCCAACTGTTATTAAAACAATAATTAAATATTAGTCCAACTAATATATAATATTATTTGACGAATGATATTTGATTGAGCGCGTATGGCAAGTAATTAAACGAATTGCAAATTTAATTCTCGCCTCCCACTATTTTTCGGCGAGCCTCTAACCCTCTGTCGAGTACTCGGGAAACCCAGTTTCCTAGTGGGCTAGGATCCCGTTAAATAACACACAACCTTGACTTTGGCCAACAAATTGTATGATACTTAACTAGGTAGATCTCTAAGATCAATTGGATCTCATCCAATTCCTAGATCCAGTAGGTGGACATCCAAGTCCGAAACATATATACAATATATATGCCAATATATTTCCCTAACCTTTTTCCTCTGAATCAACTAAGCCTTGGCTTTGGCACAACAAACTTAATGATCCCAGTTAAGCGGAACCCATTGACATGGAAAGCTTCGTAATCAATGTCGATGGACAAGAAGTGATCTTGACTTTGGCCAAAAAATCACGACTTGGACAAGACACCGATATGGAACAAAACTCTCATGATTCAAACACATCCGCAATTGACAAAGGTCTTGACTTTGGCCAACAAACCAATGCCAACTTTGGATCTTGAGTAAGAATCACTCAACGGAAGGAAAAACGCTTAATATGTTTTGAGGGTTTTTCGCGTGCAAATTGGCAACCAATTTATTATCTTTGATTAGGTCTCATCATACACCCTTAAGCATGCATTCTAAAAGCATAATAAGGTGCGATAAATAATTAATAATGATATGCGGATGGATATGTCACAAATTGTTCCTAGAACAAATCACTCCCTTTCCTCTCCCCGGCTAGAACTATTCTAACTTCTACCCAATTACATAATACAATAAAGAAACCTCATTTACATTGAGGGGAATGGGTGAGAAGAGAAATACAATGAAAGGAGATAAAAGGCTGGACACGCAGGTCCAATTAAATAAATTCTAAATTTATTACAATTTCCAAAATTGCCATCGCCCTTCTAATATCCATCCGATATACATTATTCATACAACACATTCATGTATTCATACAAATCATGTTATTCAATCAATCTAATCCAATTAATTAATCTTTGAATTAATGATCATCCAATGTTCAAACAACGATTTGATTTGCGCGAGTCAACTCGTTTAAGAATAAATACTCAAAGTAAGTATTCTTGAATTATATCGAACTACAACTTTAAATCCAATTTATTTGTATTCAATACTAATTCCAAATTTAATTCCAAATTAAATATTACACTTACTTATAAGCCTTAAAGACTTGGATTCCAAATCCAATCTTAATGGGTCTCAAAGGCCCAATAACATCCAATGTCATTTCAATTAAAGTCCAATGAGCTTTTAATTGATTCTTAAGGCATGGGCTTTGGCCATAATGGATCAAACCCAAAATGCCAAGGCCCAATAGGAATCACCCTATTGCCAACAAATCAATTTAAGCCCATTAGGCCCAATCAAATTCTTTAAAGGGCCAAGTGATGTATTTGGACTTTATGGAATTGGTTTTGGGCCCAATTGGATCCAATCCAAAAGTCCAAAACCAAACTTAGTCAAACCAAGCCCATTAAGCCCAAATACACACTTTTAGCCCAATTTTTAATTAAAGGCTTATTAACATAATTATAATATTCCAAATATCACAATTACTTTAATTAAAGTGTATTAGCCATGATTAATTAATTAAACTCAATATTTCCAAATACCAATTAACTTAATTAATCATGCTTAATCCATCAATTATGCTTAACACAAATGAAGCCAAAATCATCATTTCATGCTCAACACAAAATTGAATCCAAAACACATCATTTCATGCTCAACATGCTCTTTGATTTTAACATAAACTTATTGACTTTGATTCCAATCCAATCAAACCAACAATCAACATTTAAAAATGCATTTAAACACATCATTTCATGTTACAAAAATCAAAAATATGCATGGACTGCACTGTCAAATTCGGCCACACTAAAGAGAAATTTAAAAATTTGATCCAATCAATTTCTCAAATCTAATCATGCACAACTCTAAGTTAACATAATCTAAGCATGCTCAAAGCATCAATTTGAAGAAATCATGCTCAAAACACAAAAGCCCCAAATTTTAGTCTCATGAACCCTAAAATTTTCATGCTTAAAATTGGCTCTTGATACCATTGTTAGTGTTCCTAGAACATGCCAAGGATCTAATAAGCATGAAAACATGTTCATAAATTCAAAATAAGTTGCGGAATTACTTACATTGAATGGATTTGAGCTTTTAAAATTTTGAGAAGAAGATCTCCAAGATGCTTCATTTGTTGATTCCAAGCTTTGAGTTGAAGATCTCCAAGATCTTTGATTCCAAGCTTTGAGTTGAAGATCTCCAAGACCTTCCTTTGTTGATTCCAGCTTTGATGATGATTCCAACCCTTGAGTTAGTTTCCCTATCACCTTAGTTGATTTCATGAAGTGCTAGCTTTGTTGATTTTGCCACAAAATCAAAGAGAGTGAGGAGGCATTTCACGCCCATGGTGGCTCCAAGTTCACGCCCAAACACCTTGTGTATTAGGGTTCTTCATTTTTCAAGTGTGTTTTGTGTGATGCATACACAAATGAGAGAGAGAGAAGGGTTTTGGTAAAGCCAATTTACCTTTTCACCTAAACAAGGTGGTTGGGTAAATGGTTTTTCCAAACCATTCCAAGGTGGTTGGAAAGTAGATGGTATGGCATAAATGCCAACCACTCTCCCAACTACCACATTTAAGGTGGGCCCCACATTTGAATTCAAAATTCAAATGTCTCTACGAACATTTTCCGCGCGGCTCGGATCCGTTTAATCCGATTAAACGAATTCTCGTCGCTAAATAATTAAATCTAATTTAATTAATAATGATGCCTCGCAATATATTACGAACGTCGTTTACGAATTAATTCTAAATTAATTCGTTCGTTCGTATTAAAGTCCGACTTTAATTTCGTAATGAAATCCAATTCATATTAATATATCCGATATATTAATTTTAGCCCTTACGAATAAATAAAATAGAAAAATCAAATTTAACTATTAAATTTATTTTACCGATTAATTCCAAATTAATCGCGTTCTTTCTCTTCCGAACACATTTAATCCCAGATTAAATAATACCTCAATTAATCCCAGATTAATTTTCTCTCTCTTAATTAATCCCAGATTAATTCTCTCTCTTAATTAATCCAGATTAATTCTAATTAAATCAACTGTCATCGTGAATCTTTGGAAACGACCCAAGAGATCCCTGGATATGTTGGCAGTAAATACGGTCATCGGATTATCCGAATACGTGCGTACCTCGTACCATGTGCTTACCGATTTACAAGACATGGTTGGCTTCTAGCAAAGCGCCGTGCCTACCCAATTCTCCAGAAATATTCTTACTGGAATATATAATCTATGTCAGGCGTAGTATACGTAGTATTGCGTATTGCGATCCAGTATCGGATGTCACGTGCTAGGCCTGGGGCTGGAACTGTGTCTGCCCCGTACGAAGCACATATCGGATGTTTGGTAACTAGTCTCTATAATCGGATAAACATGACCTAGTCATATCATCCCAATGACTGCAGTACTTAAGAGCACTAGTACCGTATCCTACGTGACATCATCTCCACTATGACTGGAGTGATACTTCCGTCTTGACATCACACCCAATACACTACGATTCTCAATATACCCAGCAGAGGCGTACACAGAATCGGTTAAAGCCCTGGACGACCAAAAATAAAGCACATTGATTGTCGCAAGCAATAGCGATGCAAGTCTCAGGTTAAGACCAAATACACCTACCCTGATATCGGACTTCCATAGACACATAGTCATACTACCAATGGAATTCTGAGGGGTCTACCCAGAGCGAAGCTGTTTCCGTACCATCGATAAACACAACCTTATATTACACTTGCATGAGTATCCGATACTCAAATATATGAGAACTATGCCATTATGCCCTCACAACGCGCACAAGTGTAATACTAGTCTATTCCGCATTATCGATGTCCAATCTCGATAATACTACGACTATGGATATTTAATGATTAAACCTTCGTGGATTGATACTGTCTCATATCATCTCAATCCAAGAACTAATCATATGGACCTTCTATCATTTATACATCTTTGGTGATCTAATCGCAAATGATAAAAGAGCAATTTCATTTGTCACATAGTTAATTTGTATAACAACACCATGATCTGTACAAATAGTGACGCTTATGGGTCATAATTGTCCAACAAACCTAAACATAAACGTAAATTGAACGCCTATTGCGAAAGAAGATGACCAAATCATGCATAGAGGACTAACGTACTAACGGTTGAATCATGCTTAAGAAACAAGTAACATACTAACGACCTAATCATGCTTGAACACAATATCACGAACACATCAAATAGATAAATGCGGGAATACGTAATGCAAGGGAAATCACCAAAGAAGTAGACATGCATGAAATATGATGAAAAGGAATCGGTTCAGTGTACGTGCGTTCGTGTAGTGTTTGAAAACACGTTCGAATGGTAAACAAAAGGTTCGCGTTCATATAGCGTTCGAGAACGCATTCGAATGGGACAAGGCCTGATGCATGATGATACAAACACATGCGCGTTCGAGTAGCGTCCGTAAACACATTCGAATGGTAGACAGAAGATTCGTGTTCATATAGCGTTTGAGAACACATTCGAATGGGACAAGACCTGATGAAATAAAACGCATGCTCATTCGAGTAGCGTTTGTAAATGCGTTCGAACGGGAAATAAAAGGTTCGCGTTCGTGTAGCGTTCGAGAACACGTTCGAACGGGACAAGACCTGATGCATGATATATGACACAAACACATACATAGATAAGAAAATGTACAATGTAGGACCCCATGTGCCCGATTGAACACATTTCCCATTCAATCGGGTGTACCTCATCCGGCGCGGTAAAACATCATGGTAAAGGTAGCCCTTTAGGCATTTTCCCTCGAATAGAGGACATTTAATCCACCATAGTTAGCCCATGCGCACTAGAATGCAATACATGCGTAAATAGAACAATGATATGCAAATGGTGAATGACATGATAAAAGGCGCGACAAAACATCGTGGTAAAGGTAGCCCTTAAGGCATTTTCCCTCGAATAGAGGACCTTTAATCCACCATAGTTAGCCCATGCGCATTACATTACAATGCATATAAATAAAGACAATAATATAGGACTTCGTATGCTCGATTGAACATATCTCACGTTCAGCCAAACATACTTCGTCCGGTGTGGCAAAATATTGTCGTAAAGGTAGTCTTTTGGACTTTTCTTCCCTCAAATAGAGAACCTTTAGACCAACATACTAAGCCCATGCGCACTACATCATCAATACACAAACAAATAACGTACAGAAAGTAAATGGCGGAATATAAAATGAGAATGATAGACGAATAAGATAAAATAAAGCAAAACGGAAAACGACTAAATCATGCTCAAACACAAAGTTGGATGAAACGAAATATGTGTGTCTCTCAAGCAATACATGGCGTATATCCCGAGTACAGACCGCACTACCGTCCATTCGGATTCGGTTACGGAATTACGTCCGGGTTTCCATCCGATATACCAAAAGAGAGAACACATATTCCGTTCATCCGGAAATCACATCATGCACCAATCCACAATACTCATGCAATATAAAGTAAGAAAATAAATAAAAGAAAGGGTGCCCTCAGGTCTAACCTCTTAGGTCGTCTATTGAAAGTGCGTTACAAGGCCGTCAGAAGGATTGATACTCCGTAACTGCTCTGGTTCACTGGTCCACTGCTCTCGTTCGTTGCCTCACTGTGTGAGTCATCGTTTCCTCTGTTTGTTTGTTGTTCTCACTATATTTTCTTGTCCCTGTTTTCACTATATTAAGGGACTTTTTTAGGGTGATTTGTTCACTGTTTTAGGGTGATTTGGGACTTTTTTGCGTGAAGGTATGGCTGGTATGGAGGGTTCGTTTATGCGGCAATGTGGAGGTGTTTTGAGGGCTGTGTGATGCGGCAATGGATGGGTTATTTGATGAGTGTTTCCGTGATGGTGGAGTAGGGTAGAAGAGAAAATTATTTGTTTTCTTCTTGTTTTTTTTTGTCTTGGGCCTGTAAACTCGGTAGGCAAGGGTTAGATTTGTGTTTCTTTTATAGGAAAATGCTAGGGTTTTCTTTGTTTGAATAAGAAAGGGATTTGTGTAATTATGGGGGGATATTTTGTTTAGTATTTCACAAGGAAAAATCTTCTAAAGTTAGGGAGGAGATTTGGTTTGATTGGGAATGTGATATATTTGATTTGTTTCATTTAGGTATGTGAATTATTTAATTTAGGGAGGATATTATTTTAATTTTTGAAATATGTTTAAATGTTTTAATTATTTTTGGGTGGGTTTTGGTGGGCTAAATGGGCTTGGGCGTGAGGTTAGCAATAAAACCAGAAGTACCGACACCATTCGAACGCCGATTTGAACGCTACACGAACGCATGTAATCTGCTAGACGTTCGAACATGTTCACGAATGCAGCACGAATGAAAGCAGTGAACATGTGAATTGAATCTGATGACATAATTATTCTTAATTTCCTCTTCCGACATTCATTTCCCGTGACTTCCGCAACCTAAAGAGTCGTGCCTCCGTACGAGACTCATCATCGGGACTTATATGCAAAATACAGTGCCTACAGTCGCCCCCACTTTGATGAGACTTGTGTAGTGTGTGATAATGACAATCCTATCAAAATTGTGCAATGTATTTTTACTTACATGGCTCGCCAGCTGCCACCTGACTTACCTGCTGCTTTGAGCTGAGTTGATGACGTGGTGGACCTCGATCTTGGGACATATCCCAATAACTGCAACTGACAATGGGGGCCTCAACCCTGGGATGCATCCCAATACCACTGACAATGTGGGTCACGACCCTGTGACGTATCCCCAAAACTGATGATGTAGAGGGCTAATGACCCTGGGACGCATCTCGATAACTGCAACCGACAATGGGGGCCTCGACCCTTGGACGCATCCCAATACCACTGACAATGTGGGTTACGACCATGGGACGCATCCCAAAAACTGATGATGCAGGGGGCCAACGACCTTGGGACGCATCTCGATAACTGCAACCGACAACGGGGGCCTCGACCCTGGAACGCATCCCGATAATATTGACAATGTGGGTCACGACCCTGGGATGCATCCCTAAAACTGCTGATGATGTGGGTCACGACACTGGGACGCATCCCCAAAACTGCTGATGATGTGGGTCACGACTCTGGGACGCATCCCCAAAACTGCTGATACTAATGCTGATTTGGATGTGGGCCTCAACCCTGAGACTCATCTCCAAAACTGATACTGATACTGATGTGGGCCTCGACCCTAGAACTCATCCCAAAACTGATATTGATGCCGATGTGGGCCTCGCCCCTGGGACTCATCCCCAAAACTGATGCTGATGTGGGTCACGACCATGTGACGCATCCCCAAAACTGATGCTCATGTGGGCCTCGACCGTGGGACTCATCCCCAAACTGATACTGATGTGGGCCTTGGGCCACAGACTGATGCTGATGTGGGCCTCGCCCCTAAAATGATACTGATGTGCCCCAAACTGATACTGATATTGGCATCAACCCCAAACTGATGCGGATATGGGCCTCGCCCCTAAACTGATGCTGACGTGGGCCTCGCCCCCAAGCTAATGCGGATGTGGGCCTCGCCCCCAAACTGATGCTGATGTGGGCCTCGGCCCCAAGCTGATACTTATATGGGCCTCGACCCTGGGACTCATCCCAAAACTGCTACTGATGTATGTCACGTCCCTGTGTATGCATGCATGCGTGCATGAATTCCTTATCCCGTTGGGTTAGGTCTTCTGCCAGGTCTCCTATTTCTTAAGCGAAGTACTGTTTTAATCTGTCTACGTTGATCGGCTCGGTGAACTCATTCCCTTCTAAATTTGACAGTTTCACTGCCCCATTTCTCATTACTTTCTGCACTATGTAGGGTCCTTCCCAGTTGGGTCTAAACTTTCCTCTTGGGTCCGTCGTCGACGGTCTTGACTGCTTAAGTACCAAATCACCCTTTCTGATCTTAGTATGACGCACCTTCTTGTTTAAAGCCCGGGCCAATCTATTCTGGTATATCTACATGTGATGCAAGGACTTCATTCTCTTTTCGTCCAGCAGTGCTAACTGTTCAAATCTCTGTGCGGCCCATTCTTATTCAGGTAACTCTGTTTCTGCTAATACCCTCAAGGACTGTATCTCAACTTCCACTGGCAGTACTGCTTCCATTCCATAGACCAAAGAGTAAGGCGTGACTCATGTTGCTGTTCTTACTGATGTTCTGTACCCCCACATGACATATGGTAGTTTGTTGGCCCAATCTTTACAGTTTTCTATCATCTTGGCTAATATCTTCTTTACTGCCTTGTTGGCTGCCTCGACTGCCCCATTTGCCTGCAGCCGGTAAGGTGACGACTTGTGATGTCCTATCCAATATCTCTATAGCAATGCCTTCGTTTCTCCTTGAAACTGAACTCCGTTATCTATCACTACATGATGCGACATCCCATATTGACATATGATATTCCGAGCTATGAACTTCGCCATCTCCTTTGCTGTGACGTTACGAAATGACTCGGCTTCCACCCTTTTTGAGAAGTAGTCCACTGCCACTACTATGAAACGATGTCCATTCGATGCATTCGGTCGAATCTCTCCGATCATGTCAATTCCCCATGCTGAAAAAGGCCATGGCTCTAATAGCCCGTGCAACTCTGTGTGCGGCAGATGGTTCAAATTACCGTGTACTTGACAATCATGACAATGTTTTACCAGCTTTGCACAGTCTGTCTCCATGGTCAACCAGTAGAAACCTTATCTTACAATCTTGCGAGACAAATTCAACCCATTCATATGTGGTCCACATACCCCGACATGTATTTCTTCCATTGCCTTCTGAGCCTCTTCTTTTCTAAAACACTTCAGCTGAATGCCATTTACCTGCCTCTTGTATAGCTCTCCCTTCAAAATCACATACTGAGAAGCCAACTTCTGAAAGGCTATTCTGTCTTTTCTGCTTGCTCCTTCTGGGAATTCTCTGTGTTCTAGGTATCGCTGAATATCATGGTACCAAGGTTTCCCGTCGTCGATCTCCACTTCCAAAACTTTTTCTATCTCATAAACAGCCTGCTTGCTGTTTTCAGTACTAATGGTCTCATCACTAACTTCTCTGGATTTTCCCAAGTTGCTGCAAGTGTAGCTAATGTGTCTGCCATCTGATTCTCTTCTCGAGGTAAGTGCTGAAACTTACAATCGGGGATAGCCTGTGCCAACTTTCTGAGGTTAAAAAGGTACGGTTTCAACCATTCTTCCTTCAATTCCCATTCTCCTTGTATCTGTCGGACTACCAACATCGAATCTCCGTGGACCTCAACGCTCTCAGCCTTCAAGGCTATCAATGCAGTCAATCCAAATGCACATGCTTCATACTCGGCCATATTGTTAGTTACTCCGAACGTCAACCTCTTGGCCATAGGTAAAGTGTCTCATTCGGGGGTCACTATCACGATCCCAATGCCAGCTCCTTTATAATTCATTGCTCCGTCGAAATACATTTTCCACCCTTGGATTGTTATTGCTTGGATCTTTTCATCTGGGAATTCAAACTTGTACTAATCCCCTTCAATAGGTTGCAATGCTAGGAACTCTGCTACGGCTCACCCTTTGATTACTTTAGAGGTGAGATACCCAATGTTGAACTCTGTCAGCAATACTAACCATCTGCCCAACTTCCCCACTAGCGAAGGCACTGAATGTAGATACTTCAAGCGATTTTCTTTGGCTACCACCTGGATCTTGTAAGACTGGAAGTAATGATGCAATTTTCTGGACGCCCATACCACTGCCAAACAGATCTTCTCTACCTCTTGATAACAGGCTTCATACGGAAGCATCTTCTTACTGAGATAGTAGACTGCATGCTCTACCCCTGTCTCATCTGCCTGTACCATCATTACCCCCAGTGCTTCTGATTCTATGGCCAAATACAATATCAAAGGTCTGCCCGGTCTCGGAGGTTTCAATACAGGAAGCTTTACCAAGTACTCTCTGATCTTGTCGAAGGCTGCTTGACATTGCTCATTCCATTTCAATGGCTGATCTTTTCTCAGTAATTTGAAGATAGGCTCACATACTGACGTCAACTTGGCGATGTTTCCCGAGGAATTCTCTGACTTCTTTCTCAGTCTTCGGTGCTGGCATCTCTGTGATTGCTTTGATTTTCTCAGAGTCTACCTCTATTCCTCCCATTCCCACTGTATGTCCCATCAATTTTCCTGATGTTACCCCAAACACACATTTCTTGGGATTCAGCCGCAAGTTGTATTTGTCAACCCTCTGAAGGAACTTCTCTAGTGCTTCTATATGCCCACTTCTTGTCTCTGATTACACCATCATGTCATCCACATACACTTCAATCTCTTTGTGCATCAAATCATGGAATAGCGTAGTGGCCATCCACTGATAAGTAGCTCCTGTAATCTTGAGCCCAAATGGCATTACCTTGTAACAATATGTGCCCCACTCGGTGACAAAGGTCATTTTGTGCTTGTCTTCTTCAGCCATGAGAACCTGATTATATCCTGAAAACCCATCTGTAAATGAATACATGGCAGATAAATCCGCACTATCAACTAGCATGTGCCCTTGTCTTCCTCAACTGACGTAGCACTGCATCCCCCTAAGAATTCTCCACATTTTCAGACACTTCATTCCCTTCTATCGACACTTCTCTGCCCTTTTCTGCAGTATTATTATAAAAACGCCCACTACGGGTCATCCCCTTCACTTCCTCTTCATCACTACTGGAGAAGTCTTCCCAAAAATTATTTCCCTATTCTGTTTCATCTTCACTGTTGCTATCCCAAATTCCCAAGCAAAAGGCTTGGTAATCAAAGGATTTGAGGACAAGGCTTTCGGGTAGGCCAGAGTTTATCATATAGGTTGGTGGTGGGACAGGGTGATAATTTGCCAGAGGGTTTTTGTGTGTGTTAGGTTGTTCTTTTTCGGGATCGGGTATTTTTTTGGAGTTATAAGGTCCTGGATTTCATGGCGGAGGCGGGAACAATTATCAGTGGCATGGCCCTTCTGTTGGTGGAAATGACAATACTGGTTCAGGTTGAGATGCGGTGGTGGGGGGTGTGGAAATGGTTTGGTCTCTAGGGGTTTCCGAAGTCCCTATCTCTTTAATTTCTCCAATACCTTAGACAAGGGTCTACCCAAGTCGGAGAAATGCCGGTTCCGGATAACAGCAATCTCAGCAGAAACAGATTTAGCACCTGATGTTCCCCCAATGGGCCTCCTGTTCAGGCTATAGAACTTTCTGTTCTCAGCTTATTCTTCTTCAATATCCATGATAGTCTCCCTCAACTGTCGAAAATCAGTAATCATGGAGGTCATCCTCCTCAAATTGCCATAAATTGAGGGCTTAGTACCCTTGATAATCATCTTAATCTGGTCCTTCTCTGAGGGCCGAGTCTGCATCTTTAGAAGTTGGCTTCTCCAGCGGTCTACATACTCTTTGAAGCTTTCTTCCGGCTTCTGCTTGGTGTTCTCCAAATCGCGGAGTGACAAATCAATCTCCAAGTCTGTAACATATTGTTTCAGAAAAGCTTCTGCCAGTTCTCTCCAATCTTTATTGATCTTCCTCTCCAGGCTATGATATCAAACCACGGGTGCCCCCTCGAACGACATCCCAAACATTTTCTGAACTGACCGGTGCTTACACACGTGTATAACGCAAGCGCACGTATCATTCAAGTAGTATAAAAAGTATCGATCCCACGAGGACTTAATACCTAATCTATTAATTTAATGAGGTCAAATGATTACTAGTATCTAACAGGTCGATTGATTGATTTGAAATGATGAAGGTTTTGAATTTAAAAACAAGTAAATAAAATTGCTCGAATGTAGGCGGTATCCAGATTAAGTCAAATTAATAATTAATTACCAACCGACCAATCAGGCGGTATCCAGTTTAGTCAGGTTAAAACCAATTTAAATAATTACCAACCGACCAATATGACGGAATCCTCGTTAAGTCAGATTTTAACTAGTTTATATATTATAATTAAGGGAGATTAATATAAATATTAGTAATAAAATTTTTACCTTTTACCCCAGCAAATGGGAGTTACCTCCTCATTACTGAAAAGTAAAAACTGAAAATTAAAGAAAGAAAAGTAATGTACGTAAAAATAAATTGCGGAAAGTAAAAACTGAAAAGTAAAGAAAAGAAAATGCGAAAGCGGAACTTAATTACTGAAAGCTGTAAATAAACAAACAAGATACAATCTTCTTAGTATTCTTAAGGAATTCCTTAGAAGAAAGTATGAATTTACAAATGAAATGACTTGGTATTTATAGGAAAAATTTTGCCTCCATCAAATCATCCACCAAATCAATTATTAATTGCTCCACTAATTGCTCCACCAAATCCATTATTAATTGCTCCACTAATTGGTTATCATGTTTGGTGGTGATTTGATAATTTTTATTATTTATTTATTAATTTATTTTTTGCTTTGAAAATGATTGAAAATGACTTTAATAATTACACACAACCCACTTCTGGCTGGTTCATCAATTACGGGTATGAAATCTTCAGAATTAGAATTATTTTGTCTTTAAAAGTTGTAGATATTTGAGTCTTCTTTAATCTGGAACTTGAATCAGCTCAATCCGATATCGGAGTGAAAGGTTATGCCCAAAATATGACAGATGCACAAAATTGGAATTTCCAAAACTGCACTTCGTTAAAACGCCCTTCCAAGTTTCCAATCTCCAAAATTAATATGTCAAGTCCAATTTTTGCCCTTATTTGACCCACATTTCGTCCTAAATGATTTCATTGTGTCCAAATATTATTTTATCTGCAAAATAAACTAAAACACATCAAAACGTTCATCAAACCCGAGAAACTAAACAAATATTAAGTAAAAGGGGCGGTAAATATTGATATATTTTCCGCTCATCATGAACCTGACGTTTTGACAGGCCCACAGAACTCATAACAGAGACATACTGCCGGAGATAGACCCTTGGGTCCCCGTTCCCATTAAACTTAGCTATATCCGGTATTTTAAACTGAGCTGGCAATTGTTCCTCAAACGTCATTGCCTTATAATCCAACAGGTCTTCGTGATTGCCCCTCATTTTACAGGTAACTGACTCTACCTGATCTCGGAGTTTCTGCAGTTCAGTTTGAGACCCTCTCATTTTCCCCGCAGCATATTCAGCCATATCATCGTCAAAACCCGGGATATCATTATTCAATCTAGTCGGAGGGTCTTCACACCTCTCATTCTCAGAGTTTCCCCCAGCACGGGGCACAACCATATTAGCCATAACAATTATTAAGGCTTGCAACTGTTCAGTAACCTTGGTGAGATTGGTTTCCAACTAATCCATACGAGTCATGTTTGCTATTGGCCTTTTAACAAGTCTTCCATTTTCCCTAACCCAACGGATATCTATGATGGCTCTTAAGACACAAGAGAGTTAACATGATGGGTGTATGCATGAAATACATGTGATGCATGGAACATATAAATTGGCCCCTTTCCATTTTAAAGCTTCAATCGCATTATTGCAAAGTGAAAACTTGTCCCAGATGAAAAGGCCCAATAGTTTTACACCTTTGCGATAACATGGTTAAACAACTTCAAATAATAAGGGGCCCAAACACAGGATGGACCATCGACATTTTAGAAACTTTTGGCCCAATTTTCATAGGATACGAACTCGTCCCAGTTTAAATGGCCCAACCAGTTCGCATTTCTGACAAGAGGTCTAACTGCATCCAAATGATGATGGTCCCAAGCATAAAGAGATAATTCAAACATAAAGCAATAATTTCTATAGAGCGGCCCATCGATATTTCAGAAGCTTTTGGCCCAATTGTCATAAGATACGAACTCGTCCCAGTTTAAATGGCCCAACAAGTTCGCATTTCTAATAAGAAGTCCAACTGCATCCAAATGAGGATGGTCCCAAGTATTCAAGCATAAAGAAATAATTTCTAGAGAGTGGCCCATCGACATTTCAGAAGCTTTTGGCCCAACTGTCATAGGATACGAACTCGTCACAGTTTAAATGGCACAACAAGTTCGCATTTCTGACAAGAAGTCCAACTGCATCCAAATGAGGATGGTCCAAAAGCACAAGGAAATAGTTGCTATAGGTCATACAACTCTGGTCTACATGTGGGTTTGCGGGAGTATAGACAAAGACTCTCACTGGCGAAGGATTGCCCACAACTAGATCTCCCCACTCAAGGGTTCGAGGGACCAAGTGAGCGCACTTTTTTTATACCTTACGGTACGTGTCAATGAGTTATAGTGTGTGACTGACTGTCAAATGGATTTCCTGTTGTAGATTCCCCAGAGGGAGGGCGGAGCAAACTCTCTTAAAAACCCAAGCCTGTTAGGCTTTTATCACTTGGTGATAGGAATAAACAACGAGTCCTCCAAATTAGTCCATCACAATAAGTTACGAGTACATGATTATCCAGGTGCCTTCACAGCTTTTCCTTGTAGAAAGGTAGTGAATGAAGGAAGACAAAAAACCATTACCTAGCCTTAAAAGTGCCTTTGATTAAACCCCTTTCAACCCACAGTAGACACGATTAATTAAAGTACAAATCCAAACATTACAAGACATTATTTCGGGGCCAATTCTCTATCCCCAGTGGAGTCACCAGACTGTAGGACACAGACGTGGAAGATGCTATTCCGGGCTAACAGCCCTGTCGGGAGTACGGAATAGCCTGCGGGGGAACTAAACCGGAGAAATAACATAGAGTCGCCACCCGGTGTGAACCAGGAAAATGTGATTTAAGGCCGCACTCACCCCTCGCAAGGGAAGACCTCAAACCATTGGGTTCGAAATGGTCCCTTACTTAAGACACTTGTAATGAAAGGATTTGTGCAATAATCTAACCAAGCCTAAGCAACATATATTTCCAAGGATAATTTACTCATAAGTTCGCATGTATAAAATAACTCATCAAAACGGCAAACATACGATATCACACAATAATTTCATGAACATGTTGAATTATCAAACACGAAAAATGAATAACAACCTAAACATAAACGTAAATTGAACGCCTATTGCGAAAGAAGATGACCAAATCATGCATAGAGGACTAACGTACTAACAGCTGAATCATGCTTAAGAAACAAGTAACATACTAACGACCTAATCATGCTTGAACACAATATCACGAACACATCAAATAGATAAATGCGGGAATACGTAATGCAAGGGAAATCACCAAAGAAGTAGACATGCATGAAATATGATGAAAAGGAATCGGTTCAGTGTACGTGCATTCGTGTAGCGTTTGAAAACACGTTTGAATGGTAAACAAAAGGTTCGCGTTCGTATAGCGTTCGAGAACGCATTCGAACGGGACAAGACCTGATGCATGATAATACAAAACGCATGCGCGTTCGAGTAGCGTCCGTAAACAAATTCGAATGGTAGACAGAAGATTCGCATTCATATAGCGTTTGAGAACGCATTCGAATGGGACAAGACCTGATGAATCAAAACGCATGCTCGTTCGAGTAGCGTTTGTAAATACGTTTGAACGGGAAACATAAGGTTCGCGTTCGTGTAGCGTTCGAGAACACGTTCGAACGGGACAAGACCTGATGCATGATAGATGACACAAACACATACATAGATAAGCAAATATACAAGGTAGCCATTAAGGTATTTTCCCTCGAATAGAGGACATTTAATCCACCCTAGTTAGCCCATGCGCACTAGAATGCAATACATGCGTAAATAGAACAATGATATACAAATGGTGAATGACATGATAAAAGGCGCGGTAAAACATCGTGGTAAAGGTAGCCCTTTAGGCATTTTCCCTCGAATAGGGGACCTTTAATCCACCTTAGTTAGCCCATGCGCATTACATTACAATACATATAAAATAAAGACAATAATATAGGACTTCGTATGCTCGATTGAACATATCTCACGTTCAACCAAACATACTTTGTCCGGCGCGGCAAAGTATTGTCGTAAAGGTAGTCTTTTGGACTTTTCTTCCCTCAAATAGAGAACCTTTAGACCAACATACTAAGCCCATGTGCACTACATCTTCAATACACAAACAAATAACGTACAGAAAGTAAATGGCGGAATATAAAATGCGAATGATAGACGAATAAGATAAAATAAAGCGAAAACGACTAAATCATGCTCAAACACAAAGTTGGATGAAACGAAATATGTGTGTCTCTCAAGCGATACATGGCGTTATATCCCGAGTACAGACCGCACTACCGTCTATTCAGATTCGGTTACGAAATTTAAGTCTGGGTTTCCATCCGATATACCAAAAGAGAGAACACATATTTCGTTCATCCGGAAATCACATCATGCACCAATCCACAATACTAATGCAATATAAAGTAATAAAATAAATAAAAGAAATGGTGCCCTCAGGTCTAACCTCTTAGGTAGTCTCTCGAAAGTGCGTTACAAGGCCGTCGGAAGGATTAATGCTCCGCAACTCCTCTGGTTCATTGGTCCACTGCTCTCGTTCGTTGCCTCGCTGTGTTGAGTCATCGTTTCCTCTGTTTGTTTGTTTGTCTCACTATATTTTCTTGTCACCATTTTCACTGTATTAGGGGACTGTTTTGGGGTGATTTGTTCACTATTTTGGGGTGGTGATTTGTTCACTGTTTTGGGGTGAAGGTATGGCTGGTATGGGGGGTTCGTTTATGCGGCAATGTGGAGATGCTTTAAGGGCTGTGTGATGCGGTAATGGATGGGTTATTTGATTAGTGTTTCCGTGATGATGGAGTAGGGTAGAAGAGAAAATTTTTTGTTTTCTTCTTGCTTTTTTTTTTTTGTCTTGGGCCTGTGAACTCGGTAGGCAAGGGTTGGATTTGTATTTCTTTTATAGGCAAAGGCTAGGGTTTTCTTTGTTTGAATATGAATGGGATTTGTGTAATTATGGGGGGGATATTTTGTTTAGTATTTCACAAGGAAAAATCTTCTAAAGTTAGGGAGGAGATTTGGTTTGATTGGGAAGGTGATATATTTGATTTGTTTCATTTAGATTTGTGAATTATTTAATTTAGTGAGGATATTATTTTAATTTGTGAAATGTGTTTTAAATGTTTTAATTATTTTTGGGTGGGTTTTGGTGGGCTAAATGGGCTTGGGCGTGAGGCTAGCAATAAAACCAGAAGTACCGACACCGTTCGAACGCCGATTTGAACGCTACACGAACGCCCGTAATCTACTTGACGTTGGAACATGTTCACTAATGCAGCACGAACGAAAGTAGTGAACATGTGAATTGAATCTGATAACATACTTATTCTGAATTTCCTCTTCCGACATTCGTTTCCCGTGACTTCCGCAACCTAAATAGTAGTGCCTCCATACGAGACTCATCATCGGGACTTATATGCAAAATGCAGTGCCTACAGTCTCCCCCACTTTGATGGGACTTGTGCAGTGTGTGACATTGACATTCCTATCAAAGTTGTGCAATGCATTTTCACTTACCTGGCTCGCCAGCTGCCACCTGACTTGCCTGCTGCTTCGAGTTGAGTTGATGACGTAGTGGACCTCGATCCTGGGACACATCTCAATAACTGCAACTGACAACGGGGGCCTCAACCCTGGGACGCATCCTAATACCGCTGACAATATGGGTCACGACCTTGGGACGCATCTCCAAAACTGATGATGCAGAGGGCCAATGACCCTGGGACGTATCTCGATAACTGCAACCGACAACGGGGGCCTCGACCCTTGGACGCATCCCAATACCACTAACAATGTGGGTCACGACCCTGGGACGCATCCCGATAACATTGATAATGTGGGTCACGACCCTGAGACGCATCCCTAAAATTGCTGATGATGTGGGTCACGACCCTGGGACGCATCCCCAAAACTGCTCATACTGATGCTGATTTGGATGTGGGACTCAACCCTGAGACTCTTCTCCAAAACTGATACTGATACTGATGTGGGCCTCGACCCTATGACTCATCCCAAAACTAATATTGATGCTGATGTGGGCCTCGCCCCTGAGACTCATCCCCCAAAACTGATGCTGATGTGGGTCACGACCCTGTAACGCATCCCCCAAAACTGATGTTGATGTGGGCCTCGACCCTGGGACTCATCCCCAAACTGATACTGATGTGGGCCTCGGCCCACAGACTGATATTGATGTGGGCCTCACCCCTAAACTGATACTGATGTGGGCTGGCCCCAAACCAATACTGATATGGGCCTTACCCCCAAAACTGATGCGGATGTGGGCCTCGCCCCTAAACTGATGCTGACGTGGGCCTCGCCCCCAAGCTGATGCGGATGTGGGCCTCTCCCCCAAAACTGATGCTGATGTGGGCCTCGCCCCCAAGCTGATACTGATGTGGGCCTCGACCCTGGGACTCATCTCCAAAATTGCTGATGATATGTGTGGGCCTCGACCTTGGGACTCATCCCAAAACTGCTACTGATGTGTGTCACGACCCTGAGACTCATCCCCAAAACTGATACTAGTGTAGGCCTTGCTCCCGGGACTCATCCCCAAGATGATACTGATGCGTTGTTGCTTTTGGTTGGCTTACATTTGCCACTTTCTTCTTTTCTTTTTGAAACCTGTGAATACAAAACAAAACACAAAAAAGAATGCAGATATGTTATGTGTATGCATGCATGCATGCATGAATTCCTTATCCTGTTAGGTTAGATCTTCTGTCAGATCTCCTCTTTCTCAAGCGAAGTACTGTTTTAATCTGTCTACGTTGATCGGCTCGGTGAACTCATTCACTTCCAAATCTGACAATCTCACTACCCCATTTCCCATTACTTTCTGCACTATGTAGGGTCCTTCCCAGGTTGGTCTAAACTTTCCTTTTGGGTCCGTCGTCGACGGCCTTGACTGCTTAAGTACCAAATCACCCTTTCTGATTTTAGTAGGACGCACCTTCTTGTTGAACGCCCGGGCCAACCTCTTCTGGTATATCTGCTTGTGATGTAAGGACTTCATTCTCTTTTCTTCCAGCAACTGTTCAAATCTCTGTGCGGCCCATTCTTATTCAAGTAACTTTGTTTCTGCTAATACCCTCAAGGACTGTATCTCAACTTCCACTGGCAGTACTGCTTCCATTCCATAGACCAAAGAGTAAGGCGTGACTCATGTTGCTGTTCTTACTAATGTTCGGTACCCCCACAGGGCATATGGTAGTTTGTTGGCCCAATCTTTACAGTTTTCTATCATCTTGGCTAATATCTTTTTTACTGCCTTGTTGGCTGCCTCGACTGCCCCATTTTCCTGCGGCCGGTAAGGTGACGACTTGTGATGTCCTATCCCATATCTCTGTAGCATTGCCTTCGTTTTTCCTTGAAAATGAACTCAGTTATCTGTCACTACATGATGCGGCATCCCATATCGACATATGATGTTCCGAGCTATGAACTTCGCCATCTGTTTGATGTGACGTTACGAAATGACTCGGCTTCCACCCATTTTGAGAATTAGTCCACTGCCACTACTATGAAACGATGTCCATTGGATGCATTCGGTCGAATCTCTCCGATCATGTCAATTCCCCATGCTGAAAAAGGCCATGGCTCTGTTAGCCCGTGCAACTCTGTGTGCGGCAGATGGTTCAAATTACCGTGTACTTGAAAATCATGACAATGTTTTACCAGTTTAGCACAGTTTGTCTCCATGGTCAACCAGTAGAAACCTTGTCTTACAATCTTGCGAGACAAATTCAACCCATTCATATGTGGTCCACATACCCCGGCATGTATTTCTTCCATTGCCTTCTGAGCCTCTTCTTTTCTAAAACACTTCAGCTGAACGCCATTTACCTGCCTCTTATATAGCTCTCCCTTCAAAATCACATACTAAGAAGCCAACTTCTGAATGGCTATTCTGTCTTTTCTACTTTCTCCTTCTGGGAATTCTCTGTGTTCCAGGTATCGCTGAATATTATGGTACCAAGGTTTCCAGTTGTCGATCTCCACTTCCAAAACTCTTTCTATCTCATAAACAGGTCTGCTTACTGTTGTCAGTACTAATGGTCTCATCAATAACTTCTCTGGATTTTCCTAAGTCGCTAAAAGTGTAGCTAATGCGTCTACCATCTGATTCTCTTCTTGAGGAAAGTGCTGAAACTTACAATCGGGGATAGCTTGTGCCAACTTTCTGAGGTGAAAAAGGTACGGTTTCAACCGTTCTTCCTTCAATTTCCATTCTCATTGTATCTGTCGGACTACCAACATCGAATCTCTGTGGACCTCCACGCTCTCAGCCTTCAAGGCTATCAATGCAGTCAATCCAAAAGCACATGCTTCATACTCTCGCCATGTTGTTAGTTACTCCGAACGTCAAACTCTTGGCCATAGGCAAAGTCTCTCATTTGGGAGTCACTATCATGATCCCAATGCCAGCTCTTTTGCAATTCACTGCTCCGTCGAAATACATTTTCCACCCTTGGACTGTTATTGCTTGGATCTCTTCATATAAGAATTCAAACTTGTACTGATCCCCTTCAATAGGTTGCAATGCCAGGAACTCTGCTACGGCTCGCCCTTTGATTAATTTGGATGTGAGATACCCAATGTCGAACTCTGTCAGAAACACTAACCATCTGCCCAACTTCCCCACTAGCGAAGGCACTGAATGTAGATACTTCAAGGGATTTTCTTTGGCTACCACCTGGATCTTGTAAGACTGGATGTAATGTCGCAGTTTTCTGGACGCCCATACCACTGCCAAACAGGTCTTCCATACCTCTTGATAACGGGCTTCATACGACGATGCATCTTTTTACTGAGATAATAGATTGCATGCTCTACCCATGTCTCATCTGCATGTACCATCATTGCCCCCAGTGCTTCTGATTCTATGACCAAATACAATATCAAAGGTCTACCCGGTCTCGGAGGTTTCAATACATTAGGCTTTACCAAGTACTCTCTGATCTTGTCGAAGGCTGCTTGACATTTCTCATTCTATTTCACTGGCTGATCTTTTCTCAGCAGTTTGAATATAGGCTCACATACTGACGTCAACCTGGCGATGAACCGACTGATGTACTGAATTTTCCCGAGGAATGCTCTGACTTCTTTCTTAGTTTTCGGTGCTGGCATCTATGTGATTGCTTTGATTTTCTCAGAGTCTACCTCTATTCCTCTCATTCCCACTCTATGTCCCAACAACCTTCTTCATGTTACCCCAAACACACATTTCTTGGGATTCAGCCGCAAGTTGTATTTGTCAACCCTCTGAAGGAACTTCTCAAGTGCTTCTATATGCCCACTTCTTGTCTCTGATTTCACCATCATGTCATCCACATACACTTCAATCTCTTTGTGCATCAAATCGTGGAATAGCGAAGTGGCCATCCACTGATAAGTAGCTCCTGCATTCTTGTGCCAAAATGGCATTACCTTGTAACAATATATGCCCCACTCGGTGACAAAGGTTGTCTTGTGCTTGTCTTCTTCAGCCATAAGAACCTGATTGTATCCTGAAAACCCGTCTGCAAATGAATACATGGCAGATAAAGCCGCACTGTCAACTAGCACATCTATATGAGGTCGATGAAAATCATCTTTCGGGCAAGCCTTGTTAAGATCTCTGTAATCCACACATATTATGACCTTCCCGTCTTTCTTTGGCACCGGCACAATATTCGCCAACCACTCAGGATACTTCACTACTTCCAGGAATCCCACATCTATATGTTTCTTGACTTCTTCCCTGACCTTCTCGGCCCACTCAGGCCTCATCTGTCGGAGTTTCTTTTTCACTGGCCTTATATTCGGATAAGTTGGAATTGTATGCTGGGCGATGCTTCTGTCTACTCCATGCATGTCCTCATATGACCAAGCAAACACTTTGGCATATTTGGCTAATACTTCTTCTAATTTCTCCCGCTCCTCAGAGGTAACCTCACTTGCAATTAGAATTTTCTTGGGGCTCTCTAGCGTACCAATGTTGAATGCATTTGTTCTGGTGGAACTGATATCAAATATACTCAAGTCATGCAAATTGAAAGGGAGAGACTCAGACGAGTAAGCAAAATGATTTTCTTTATTGATAGCAGATTAAGGAATACATTCAAATAAATAAGAGAGATAAACATCTTCATCTTCTACAGATGCTTCATCTCCCACTACTGGGTCTTCCTCAGTTTCTTTATTCTCCTCAAAGGTCAGACTCTCCAGTTTCATCAGCTCTTCTTCCCATTTCTCTTCTTCCTTCTTCATAATCTGATGCCAATGACTTCTCACCCAACACATCCTGAAAGATCTCAAATCTGGGCACCACGATCCCATTGACTTCTATCGGTTCAGGCTCTCCCTGATATCCCGTTGCCTTCACAAAGCATTCCATCAGCTTCAACCATTTCTTCTTGGCTTTCGGCTTATCATCATCAGACATGTATCCCAACCCTCTTCGGGTAGTCTGCCCCCTTAAAGTTCGGCAATGTTGAACCTTTACCCGGCTCAAAATTCATCTTTTCCATGATCCTAGCCACCCTAGGATCCACCCACTCCTCAAAAGTTGCTGACACTTGGAACCTTGTGAAAGGTTGTATTTCCAAAGCAGCCACAACATTATCTACCTCATCTCGGATGGTGACAATCTCTCCCCCATACGGGAACTTAATAACCTGATGTAGAGTGGATGGTATGCCCCCAAGCTTGTAAAACCAAGGCCTTCCCAACAAAAAAGCAAAAGTGGCCGGGATATCCAGCACTGTGAACTCAACTTCATCCTTAATCGGGCCGACCCTGACTACTGAAGTAAAGGTACCCTCAAATCCCCGCTTGTTATCATCATAAGCCTTGATAGTCATACTGAAGGGGTCCAGATCTGTTGCCTTCATACCTACCTTCGCCAAAATCTTCAATGGACACACATTGATGGATGAGCCATCATCTACCATCACACAAGATGTCTTCTTGCCCCTCACTTCAGCTCTTATGAATAAAGGTTTATTATGGTTCTTTCCCTCAGCCAGGAGTTCCCCCTCAGAAAAGGTTATTATCTGCAAAGCTTCCTTTTGCACTGATCCGATAAACATCACGGGGTTGGCATCCTCCATCACCACTATCTTACTCAAGGCCTCAACCATTGCCCGCCTGTGCTCCTGAGACGAACACAACAATTTCCAGATGCTAACATGTGCCCGTGTCTTCCTCAACTGATGTAGCACTGCATCCTCCTCATTATTCTCCATATTTTCAGACACTTTATTCTCTTTTGTCGACACTTTTCTGTACTTTTCTGTAGTATTACTATAAAAACGCCCACTACGGGTCATCCCCTTCACTTCATCTTCATCACTACTGGAGAAGTCTTCCCATAAATTCTTTCCATGTTATGTTTCATCTTCGTTGTTGCTATCCCAAATTCCCAGGCAAAAGGCTTGGTAGTCAAAGGATTTGAGGACAAGGCTTTCGGGTAGGCCAGAGTTTATCATATATGTTGGTGGTGGGACGGAGTGATAATTTGGCAGGGGTTTGTGTGTATGTTAGGCTGTTCTTTTTCGGGATCGGGTATTTTTTGGGAGTCTATAAGGTCCTGGATTTCATGGCGGAGGCGGACACAATTGTCAGTGTCATGGCCCTTCTGTTGGTGGAAATGACAATACTGGTTCAGGTTGAGATGCGGTGGTGGGGGTGTGGAAGTGGTTTGGTCTCTAAGGATTTCAGAAGTCTCCGTCTCTTTAATTTCTCCAATACCTTAGACAATGGTCTACCCAGGTCGGAGAAACGCCGGTTCCGGATAGCAGCAATCTCAGCAGAAACAGGTTTGGCACCTGATGTTCCCCCAATGGGCCTCCTGTTCAGGCTATAGAACTTTATATGCTCAGCTTTTTCTTCTTTAATATCCATGACAGTCTCCCTCAACTGTCGAAAATCAGTAATCATGGAGGTCATCCTCCTCAACTTGCCATAGATTGAGGGCTTAGTACCTTTGATAATCATCTTAATCTGGTACTTCTCTGAGGACCGAGTTTGCATCTTTAGAAGCTGACTTCTCCAGCGGCCTACATACTCTTTGAAGCTTTCTTCCGGCTTCTGCTTGGTGTTTTCCAAATCGCGGAGTGACAAATCAATCTCAAAGTCTGTAACATATTGTTTCAGAAAAGCTTCTGCCAGTTCTCTCCGATCCTCCTTGATCTTCCTCTCCAGGCCATGATACCATACCACGGGTGCCCCCTCGAGCGACATCCCAAACATTTTCTGAACCTGACATTTTGACAGGCCCACGGAACTCATAACAGAGACATACTACCGGAGATAGACCCTTGGGTCCCCGTTCCCATTAAACTTGGCTATATCCGGCATTTTAAACTGAGATGGCAACTGTTCATTAAATGTCATTGCCTCATAATCCAACAGGTCTTCGTGCTTGCCCCTCATTTTACGGGCAACCGACTCTACCTGATCTCAGAGTTTCTGCAGTTCAGTTTGAGACCCTGCCATTTTCCCCGCAGTATATTCAGCCATATCATCATCAAAACCCGGGATATCATCATTCAATCTAGTTAGAGGGTCTTCACACCTCTCATTCTCAGAGTTTCCCCCAGCACGGGGCACAACCATATTAGCCATAGGAGTAGTCAAGGCTTGCAACTTTTCAGTAACCTTGGTGAGATTGGTTTCCAACTGATCCATACGAGATGTTTCATTCTCTGATTCGCTCATGTTTGCTATTGGCCTTTTAACAAGTCTTCCCTGTTCCCTAACCTAACAGATATCTATGATGGCTCTTAAGACACAAGAGAGTTAACATGATTTGTGTATGCATGAGATGCATTAGATACGTGCGATGCATGGAACATATAAATCGGCCCCTTGCCATTTTAAAGCTTCAATCGCATTATTGCAAAGTGAAAACTTGTCCCAGTTGAAAAGGCCCAACATGTTTACACCTTTGCGATATCATGGTTAAACAACTTCAAATGATAAGGGGCCCAAACACATAATGGCCCATCGGTATTTTAGAAAATTTTGGCCCAATTGTCATAGGATACGAACTCGTCCCAATTTAAATGGCCCAACCAGTTCACATTTCTGACAAGAGGTCCAACTGCATCCAAATGATGATGGTCCCAAGCATAAAGAGATAATTCAAACATAAAGCAATAATTTCTACGGAGTAGCCCATCGACATTTCAAAAGCTTTTGGCCCAATTGTCATAGGATACGAACTCGTCCCAATTTAAATGGCCCAATAAGTTCGCATTTCTGACAAGAAGTGCAACTGCATCCAAATGAGGATGGTCCCAAGCATTCAAGCATAAAGCAATAATTTCTATAGAGCGGCCCATCGACATTTCAGTTGGCCCAACTCTTCATAGGATACGAACTCGTCCCAGTTTAAATGGCCCAACAAGTTCGCATTTCTGATAAGAAGTCCAAATGCATCCAAATGAGGATGGTCCACAAGCACAAGGAAATAGTTGCTATAGGTCATACAACTCTGGTCTACGTGTGGGTTTGCGGGAGTATAGACAAAGACTCTCGCTGGCGAAGGATTTCCCACAACTAGGTCTCCCCACTCAAGGGTTCGAGCGACCAAGTGAGCGCACATTTTTTATACCTTACGGTACGTGTCAACGAGTTATGGTGTGTGACTGACTGTCAAATGAATTTTTCATGGTAGATTCCCCAGAGGGAGGGCGGAGCGAACTCTCTTAAAAACCCAAGCCTGTTAGGCTCTTATCGCTTGGTGATATGAATAAACAACGAGTCCTCCAAATTAGTCCATCACAATAAGCTACGAGTACATGATTATCCAGGTGCCTTCACAGCTTTTCCTTGTAGAAAGGTAGTGAATGAAGGAATACACCAAACCATTACCTAGTCTTAAAAGTGCCTTTGATTAAACCTCTTTCAACCCATGGTAGATACGGTTAATTAAAGTATAAATCCAAACATTACAAGACATTATTTCGGGGCCAATTCTCTATCCCTAGTGGAGTCACCAGACTGTAGGACACAGACGTGGACGACGCTATTACGGGCTAACAACCCAGTCTGGAGTACAGAATAGCCCGTGGGGGAACTAAATCGGAGAAATAACATGGAGTCGCCACCCGGTGTGAACCTGGAAAATATGATTTAAGGCCGCACTCACCCCTCGCAAGGGAAGACCTCAAACCGTTGGGTTCGGAATGGTCCCTTACTTATGCCACTTGTAATGAAAGGATTTGTGAAATAATGCGCATTCGAGTAGCGTCCGTAAACGCGTTCGAACGGTAGACATAAGGTTTGCGTTCGTATAGCGTTTGAGAACGCATTCGAACGGGACAAGACCTGATGAAATAAAATGCATGCGCATTCGAGTATCATTCATAAACGCGTTCGAACGGCAAACAAAAAGTTCTCGTTCGTGTAGCGTTCGAGAACGCGTTCGAACGGGACAAGGCCTGATGTATGATAGACGACACAAATACATACATAGATAAGCAAATGTACAATGTAGGACCCCGTGTGCCCTATTGAACACATTTCCCATTCAATCGGGTGTACCTCGTCCGGTGCGGTAAAATATCATGGTAAAGGTAGCCCTTTAGGCATTTTCCCTCGAATAGAGGACCTTTAATCCACCCTAGTTAGCCCATGCGCATTACATTACAATGCATATAAAATAAAGACAATAATATAAGACTTCGTATGCTCGATTGAACATATCTCACGTGCAACCAAACATACTTCGTCCGGCGCGGCAAAGTATTGTCATAAATGTAGCCTTTGGACTTTTCTTCCCTCAAATAGAGAACCTTTAGACCAACATACTAAGCCCATGCGCACTACATCATCAATACACAAACAAATAACGTACAGAAAGTAAATGATGGAATATAAAATGCGAATGATAGACGAATAAGATAAAATAAAGCGAGAAGGACTAAATCATGCTCAAACACAAAGTTGGATGAAACGAAATATGTGTGTCTCTCAAGCGGTAGGTGGCGTTGTATCCCGAGTACAGACCGCACTACCGTCCATTCGGATTTGGCTACGGAATTTACGTCCGGGTTTCCATCCGATAAACCACAAGAGAGAACACATATTTCGTTCATCCGGAAATCACATCATGCACCAATCCACAATACTCATGTAATATAAAGTAAGAAAATAAATAAAAGAAAGGGTGCCCTCAGGTCTAACCTCTTAGGTCGTCTCTCGAAGTGCATTACACGGCCGTCAGAAGGATTGATGCTCCGCAACTCCTCTGGTTCACTGGTCCACTACTCTCGTTCGTTGGCTCACTGTGTTGAGTCGTCGTTTCCTCTTTTTGTTCACTGTTCTCACTGTATTTTCTTGTCACTATTTTCACTGTATTAATGGACTGTTTTGGGGTGATTTGTTCACTGTTTTGGGGTGATTTGGGACTGTTTTGCGTGAAGGTATGGCTGGTATGGAGGTTCGTTTATGCGGCAATATGGAGGTGTTTTTAGGGCTGTGTGATGCGGTAATGGATGGGTTATTTGGTGAGTGTTTCCGTGATGGTGGAGTAGGGTAGGAGAGAAAATTATT
This sequence comes from Zanthoxylum bungeanum, assembly GCA_019454045.1. Lineage (NCBI taxonomy): Eukaryota > Viridiplantae > Streptophyta > Magnoliopsida > Sapindales > Rutaceae > Zanthoxylum > Zanthoxylum bungeanum. The sequence continues at coordinate 6,607 of SKCR01019116.1, read as the reverse complement.
TGTTTTCTTCTTGCTTTTTTCTTTGTCTTGGGCGTGTGAACTCGGTAGGCAAGGGTTGGATTTATGTTTCTTTTATAGGAAAAGGCTAGGGTTTTCTTTGTTTGAATATGAATGGGATTTGTGTAATTATGTGGGGGATATTTTATTTAGTATTTCACAAGGAAAAATCTTCTTAAGTTAGGGAGGAGATTTGGTTTGATTGAGAAGGTGATATATTTGATTTGTTTCATTTAGGTATGTGAATTATTTAATTTAGGGAGGATATTATTTTAATTTGTGACATGTGTTTTAAATGTTTTAATTATTTTTGGGTGGGTTTTGGTGGGCTAAATGGGCTTGGGCGTGAGGCTAGCAACAAAACCAGAAGTACCGACACTGTTCGAACGCTACACGAACGCCCCCAATCTGCTTGACGTTCGAACGTGTTCATAGATCTAAGATTGGTCATAGCTTACTACGATCAAGTTTGGAACTTGATTGAGCTTTTATTATGAATTGTTCATAAAATGTGCAAATGGTTTACGCAGGAAAAACACAGTGAGCTTATTAAAGGTTTGACCTTTATAGTATGACAATGAGAAAAGTTATTCTCAGCAATCTATTGTAGATTCTGAGGAAACTTGGCACTATTTGCACTGATTGAATAATTTAAGATCTGTTGGTTAATGATGATATTAAATTGTACATTATAGCTAAAGAATGCAAAGTGACATTTCTAAATGGTTTCTTCAGATAAGAGATCCATTGTGATTTCTTAGTTTGAAGAGTTCGTTTTGAAATGGCCCTGGAGTTTATATTATACTAAGATTACAATTTAGTACATTAGCTTATAGAGCCTATTGTAGACTCGGATAAGCTTTCTATAAATTTGTATTTTTTAATTTTGATATCAGTCAGATTGCCTGATTTTATCAAATCATAGAGAATATATATGAGATAGAATGGTTAGTGGGAGCGTATAAAATTCTTTTAGTGGGAGCGAACAAAATTCTTTCTAGTATTTTATATTATAATGACATTATCATTGTTAAGGTAATAATGAGATGTTTATGAGGAAAAGGGTTTACCTGGGTCTTATTTTCTCTGTGAAAGCAGTGGGAGTGGTCTCTATTATATTCGATATAAAGTTTAATATATGATATAAAACTAAAAGACTTGAGAGATGCTCTCATTAGTCGTACATTAAATATGATCTAATAAAGGACATAATGAGACTATCTGTGTGACAGTTAGTATAACTGTTTGACAGTTAGTATGTCTATAATATATAATATTCATCTTTCATAAATGATGATTCCTTTGTCGAAAGAAAAATTGATTAGAATGTCTAGTTCATCTTATGCATCATAGGATGATGGCATAATGAATATTATATTAAGTACGATTAGAGATATCAATTTAATCGTAATTTTTATGAGTTATTTTGATATCCTCTAGACCATAAGATGTGTCTTGAAACATATTCTTTATTATCTTTGAGATATTAAGAACGAGTTTATAATTAATGGAGAATAATGTTCACAACCATTAGGGTCAGATTAATTTTGAGTCTAATTATGACGTTGGACAGTCTATGTCATAAAGGGTCTGAAAAGATACAGTGTGAGTGTTACAGATGATTCCACTATGAGAGTGGAGTTCGTTGCAACTTATGAAGTAACAACTTATGAAGTTGCACCGTGACCTTGTAGATTAGAAGTTTGGTATTGGTGTTGTGCTTGCAGTTGTCTATATAGTATTTTGGATTTGATCCACAAATACTTGGACAATTCAGTAGCCGTAGCACAATATTGATGTGGCATCTGAGTCATATTTATGTAGAACTTAGTTTCTACAAAAATATGAATGATGTTGGCTAAGGGAAACAATAGGGTTTGTTTGACAAACTCAATATATCATAGCGGGCTTCCTTGTTGTTGCCGACCTTTTGAGCGCTAGGTGAGTTCTTGAGGGCCATGAGTATGTGATACACATTAAGATGTGTATATGATACCATGGATTAGCACTAGAGCAGGTGGGAGAAATTGTTAAGGTTGGTGCTCGGAGCGTCAATCTGTATCATATTTATGTCCGATTCATGAATAAGAGCAATACATTTTTCCATAATATTACTTATTTATGGTAGCACCTCTTGTATTTTATTATATATATTCGATCTAATTCATTAGATTGAAACTAAATCGTGTTTAGTGATATATATATATTAGACAAATACCCGATAATATATAAGCTTGTAATTGACATTGGGAAGCGTCACTATTAGAAATATATTATCAAATTAAGTTCCTGGTCAAGATTTACTGACACGAGTCGGTTAGTAAAATCCGTTGAGACCAGTAAATGTCGTATATCGAACTTGGTCTAATGGTTTATCCCATTGAACCATGAGTCTCGGGAGACTTGTATAGACGTGTAGATGTTTATTTGATAAACACTAAACGACTCACCGAAGATTACTTAATTGATGGTACACCAACGTATATAGAAATCTTCTTGGGTTGATAGCATAGTGATTCATTGACTTGAGATACCACTATGGATGAGATCCGTCAGTCTTGTGTACAAGGCATAGGTATTCATTATATGATTAGCAATCTGTTAAATTCATGGTCGTGGTATACTTTGGAAGTAAGTTCCAAGTATTATTTAGAAGATTGCTAATAAATACGTCGACACGATTATACCTATAGAGATTTGACGTTTATATCTATATCTCTGGGATAATCTGGATACTTGTGACGGGGGGATTATATGTATACAATGACCTCGACCTGTATGATTCAGCGAGTTTATCTGTGGTCGTCATAATTTACGGGTGGGTGAATTATGGACATGAAATTGGATTTTATGACAGATATGCAAGAATCTAGAGAGTCTCGTTAATGAAATATACTTGTAGAGCACTAGGACAACTATTATGAATAATACTGATTATTTATAACTCGTTTAACAGTTAAACAAAAAATACATGCTATCGGGACCTAATGGTCATTTCCTAATTAATGTGTATTTGTATTTAATATTTGATATTATTAAATACACATTAATTAATTGTTAAATTATGATATTTGACATATATCATTAATATATGTATTTGAGATATTTAATATAAATATAATACATATATTTAAGATATTTGTATTTAATTTATTTAATTGTTTAATTGTTAAATAATTAAATTAATTTAAAAATAAATATCTTTACCATGATTAATGTTAGGAAATGACATGATTTGGTTGGTTCACTTGTAAAGCTTTACTTTAATGATAAAGGTTATCATTATTAATAAGTAAACTTGTTCCAATCAAATTGAAACAAAAGTAAAATAATTTGTTATTTAATTTTTGTCTTTCGGCCATAATGCAAGAAATATAAAGCTTTGATTCTTTTTATTTTTTGAATTATCCAAGTTGAAAATGAAAATTACAAAGTAAGGTTGAGATAAAACATGAAGAACAAAGGAAGGAAATTAAGCAAATTCTTGAATTTTGTAAGTAATTTCCAACTTCTTCAACTAGGAAATTGTTTCCATATGTCTAGGCTTCAATTTATGATGCTTAGAATTTTCCCTACTCCTTAAGTGTGTAATTTAAATGGTTCTTAACTTGTTTGAAAGATGAGCATGTATGTTTGACAAAATTTGCATGAAAATTAGTTCATTAGCTTACTTTAAACTATTTGATGGTGATGTTGCCATTCTAGAGTTGCTTAGCCATTCATAAATAACATAAAATTGTTCTTGAGTTGTTTCATGAAGGTGAGTCTTGATTGGTGTGGTATTGGATTGATTAAAATGTTGAATTTTATCAGCTAACTGTAAAACTACATATGTAGGTTTAATCTCTCCAAATCCTAGCTGCATATAGATTGAATAGGGCATGAGATTAACACTAGCACCTAAATATAATAAATCTTGACCAAAATCATATGTGCCAATGTGGCAAGTGATAATGGGACAACCCAGATCATTATATTTTGGCGGAGTCCTCTGCTCAATTACTGCACTTGCTTGCTCTGTTAGGAATGTAGTCTTTTTCACATGATGCTTTCTTTTCATGATGCATAGATCCTTTAAAATCTTCCCATATATGGGAACCTGTTTGATCACATATAACAGAGGAAGGTTAATTTTTACTTGCTTAAGATGTTCTAGGATCTCACCATTTGGGTCTAAAGCTCTCGTTGTAGGCCTAAGTGCTTGAGGGATGAGTACTCTAACTGGGATATGTGTCATTTGTTCTTCTTGAGGAATATTTGCATTATTTTCCCTGGTGGAACATGCAGTGTTGAAGGTGTCTGCATCCCTACCTCTTTACCACTCATAGTGATTATGACATTAACACATTTTACATTGGATGTTTCATGATCAACTTGTGCCATATATTGCCCTTGCGGAATTGGTGGAGCTTGAGATGGAAACTTTCATTGTTCTTGCACACTCGGGACATTAGTCAACTTAGATACTTGAATCTTAATTTCCTTATTGTCTTTAACTACCTAAGCTATCAACGACTCAAACCTTTGATTGGTTTTGCTCTGGGCCTCTATGAATGCATACACAGTGTCCTCTAAAGAATTTCTAGGAATGGCAGGTGTGTGATACTGGAGAGCACTGCAACCTCTAGTTTGTGGTGTTTGGGTAAGCTGTTGAGACTCTTGTTTCCAACTAAAATTGGGATGGTTCCTCTAACTGGGGTTATAAGTGTTTGAATAAGGTGTATACGGCTTCTTGTACATCCCTAAGGCATTGCCTTGTTCCTCATATGTTCCCCTCATCTCACCATATACAGGACACTTTTGGGCCAGATGGTCAGTCCATTTACACATAAAACATACCCCTTAAGGTTCCAATTGGGCTACCGCATTAATAGTATTGCTATCTTTGTCTTTTAAGGCTCCTATCTCTCTAGTTAATAGCTCAACTTGTGGCTTAAGACTATCCTCTTCCCTAAAGTGGTGTATGTCTCTGCTAGAGGGAGTGGGGTATGTCCTATCAGTGCTATCCATGGCATTAGGTCCAGTTCAAGTGTGAGATTTCTCGGCTAGGTCATTCAAGTACTCTAATGCCTCATAAGGGTCCTTTCAGATAAACTCTCCATTACACATCATCTCAATGAATTAGCACTCTCTAGGGGTTAGATCGTCATAAAAGTAACTCACTAAGTGCCAACTCTCACATCCATGGTTAGGACAACTAGCTAGCATCTTCTTAGACCTCTCCCACGTTTGATAAAGAGTCACTATCTTTCTGGGATAATGTAGATATTTGTCTTTTCAAGGCATTCGTCTTATGGTGTGAGAAGTATTTGTTGAAAAATACATGTGTCATCTCACCCCATGATCCTATTGACCGAGGTCTCAAAGAATACAACCAGCTTTTAACTCTATCCTTAAGAGCAAAGAGAAAGAACTTAAGTCTAATTGTGTCTGTAGTCCCAAACCGATCATGGAAAGTTCCTACAACCTCTTCAAATTCCCTAATATGCACATAAGGGTTCTCATTCTCCAAACCATGAAAAGTTGGGAGATATTGTATCATTCCAGGTTTAAAGTCTATATGTGGTGCATTAGGAGGAAACATTATGCATGATGATGTAACTGTACGAGTGGGGTGGAGGTACTCCTCACGAGTCCTAATGGGTGGTCTCTCGTAGTCACTCATGCTGTGTGTGCTAGATGTAGATGGTGTGGCAAAATGATTGTCAAACAAACTTTCTGAGTCTGAGTTTTCCTCTTCAATCCTAACAAATCTACCAAACTGATCTCTACGTCTAGGCATGTAATTTAAACACAAATAATTAAGAGAAATAAAAATAAAAGAATAAACCAAAAATCAAAACTAAACTAAAACTAAAATTGAAATAGAATAAGTAAATAAAAATAAAAAAAGTAAAGAATGAACGAAGTTACTACTTTGGTGTTTACCAAGCAAACCTGCTCCTTTAGATTGTAAATCGTCTCCCTGGCAACGACGCCAAATTTTATTTACGCCCAAAAAGCACTTGCGGTTATCGCAATATAGTTAGAGTGTCGATTCCTCAAAAAGATGGTTACAAGGAACTAATTCCCTTAATGAAAACGTTAGCAGTAACTAAATTAAAGAAAACGTTAGAAGCAAAGCGTCGGGAATCCATTTTGTATCAAATCCATATATTCAGTTGTTGATTCCTTTTATTACTGAATTGAAGGTTTCACATCCTAAACCAACAATCAGAAGATATTCAATTCCAAATATATTAATTCTAAAGTAATTGATGAGTTATTTTCTCTATGTTAACAGCACATAAAGTTATCGTTATGACCTATCTAACGTCGACAATATACCCACAAGCAATACTGCAGCAGAAGATTAACTCATAAAAAACTTTACCAGTTACAATTGTGTTCCCTAATTACATATACAAGAAGCATGACTATTCCTATATGCAAGTTGGTAAAACACAATCTCTGGATTATAAATAGAAAGATAATAAATAACCATGAATCATCAATTGTATTAAACATTAAAAAGTATTCAGGAATCAAAAACATGAACATGAGAAATCAATTACAAGAGCTTATCTTCAGCTTTTCCTATGAGATTAGTTCTCCATAGAGGAAAGAGACA
>SKCR01019115.1:0-58264 GCA_019454045.1 Zanthoxylum bungeanum | reverse complement strand
GGTTAGTTACCACACATATTTAAGGCTAGTAAAAACTTAAATAAAGTAAATGACATAAAGTAAATGCTTGAAAGTAAAAATGTAAATAAACAATAAAGAAAATGTTGGGGGTTAGAGGATCCACTTTTATTACTTCTATTTTAGATATCTCCCTTATTATAATATATTAACTTTGCGTGATAATTACCAACCGACCATATAGGCGGTATCCTGATTAAGTCAAATTTATAATTAATTTCAACCGACCATACAGGCGGTATCCATGTTTAGTTAGGTTAAAATCAATTTATAATTAAGTCCAACCGACCATAAATGCGGCATCCCATTAAGTCAGGTTTTAAACAGCTTATATTTATAATTAAGGGAGATTAATCTAATTATTAATAATAAAAGCTTAACCTTTCACTCCAGTAGATGGGAGTGTTGGTTTCTAGATTAGGTCCCAAGATCATGAAATCAAGCACAAAATTCGCATGAATACCACAATGAGTAAGGCAGAAACATTACTCACATTGATCGGTTATGGTGCCATGAAGAACAAAACGAATCTTCAAGCTTCTCAAACTCGCGGTAGTGGCGTCCTTGAGGCAGTGGGCTGCTCGGTGGTGGCTCCTCCATGATTCGGCCATTGAAGACCTCCATTGAAGCTCCAAGCTTTAAGCTTCAAAACGGATTCCAAGCTCACAAGAACACTGCCCTATCACCTTTGTATTGACCCAAGTGTGTGCTAGCACCTCTTCTTCTTATTTGTTTTCGGTCAAAACAGAAATTGCAAGAGGAAGAAGAAGAGAAGATGAAGAACGGCTCAAAGCCGAGAGAGAGTAGAGAGGGAAGAAGGGTTTCACATGAAACCGTGAGGAGAGAGAGTGAGGAAATAAAAAATGTATTTGGTTTTTATAATTTCTAAAATTAATAAACCATTTACAATTTTTAATTCCATAAAGTAAGAATTAAATGCCTGTCAATCAATACACATCAACTCACATCAATCATCAATGTCAACTTGTCACATCACTAAAAGTGACATGTGATTTGACGCTTGATGTGACTAATGATTTGACGCTTGATTTGACTTGCGTGCCGCACTCGAATTCGAAATGTAAATGCGCTCGCAAACAATCCCGGGCTCGGGTTCGCTAATTCCAAATTAACGAATATTCCGTTGCGACGCAATTAAACGATTACGACTAGCGAAATCACTATTCACGTAGCTAACGAATTAATTCTAAATTAATTCGTTCGCCCGAATTAAAATCTAATTTTAATTCCGCGTCGAAATCCAAATTCGTTAATATATCAAATATATTATTTTATCGATTAATTCCAAATTAATCGTTCTCTCTCTTTAATCAATATTTTATCCCAGATAAAATATCTCTGTAATTAATCCCAGATTAATTTTCTCTCTCTTCTAATTAATCCCAGATTAATAAAGTGCGAGTCATACATCATCGGTGAATCTTCGGGAAGTGACCCATGAGATCCACGGATATGTTGGCAGTAAATACGGTCGTCGGACTATCCGAACAGGTAAGTACCTCGTACTACGTTATACCAATTTACAAGACAAAGTTGGCTTCTAGCAAAGCGCCATGCCTACCCAATTCTCCAGAAATATCCTTATATGAATATTATATCTATATCAAGCGTAGTATACCGAAGTATTGTGTATGTCGATCCAGTATCGGATGCTCACGTGCAAAGCCTGGGGCTGGAATTGTGTCTGCCCCGTACGAAGCACATATCGGATGTCTGGTAACTAGTCTCTATAATCGGATATACATGACCTAGTCATAATATCCCGATAGCTCGAGCATTTAAGAGAACGAGTTCCATATCCTATGTGACCATCATCTTCATATGACTGGAGTGATACTTCCGTCTTAACATCACACCCAACACACTACGATTCTCAATATACCCAGCATTGGCATACACAGAACCTGTTAAAGCCCTGGACGACCTCAACCAAAGTATATTGATTGTCGCAAGTATTAGCGGTGCAAGTCTCAGGTTAAGACCAAATACACCTACCCTGATTGCAGACTCCCATAGACACATAGTCATACTACCAATGGGATTCCGCAGGGGTCTATCCAGAGCGAAGCTGTTTCCCGTACAATCAGTAAAACACAACCTCCTATTACACTTGCATGAGTATCCTATACCCAAATATATGAGAACTATGCTATTGTGCCCTCACAACGTGCACAAGTGTAATACTAGTCTTTTACGTATTTATCGATGTCCAATCTCGATAATACTCTGACTAGGGATATTTAATGATTTATCCTTCGTGGACTGATACTGTCTCATATCATTCTCTGTCCAGGAACAAATCATAAGGACCTCTCATCATTTATACATATAGGTGATCTAATCACAAATGATAAGAGTGCAATCTCCTTTGTCACATAGTTAATTTGTACAACAACACCATGATCTGTTCAAATAGTTACACTATGGGTCATAATTGTCCAACAATCTCCCACTTGGCCTATAGCCAGTCACTCGAGTGCTTGACACCCGAACTATGTACGGTTTGGCTCAAACTGCTGAGAAAAGGTTTTCGTTAGCGGATTTACATGATTATCATCTGATGCGATTTATTCGATCATCACATCGCCGCGATGTATGATCCGAACGAATCAGATGATTATCAAAATAAGTATCTGGATCGTCGATGAGACCATTAATTCTTTAGCATGTGTTGACGCCTAGCTCAGCTGCTAACAGAACTATATCTAATCTAATTAGATTTTTTATCGACCCAAATGGTTTCTATTGCTGCCTCAGTTGCAGCAATAACCCGCATTTGTTGTTTATTCGGTAACAGTATCTTGCTTGGAAGATTTCCAGCTCACTGTACCGTTAGACTATTATATAGTACCTTTGTTACGACTTATAGTCGTTATCATGAAAGCCAAGCTTTATTATGGGAATATCATTTCCAAGAATGATATATCATCATTACTCAGGACATTCACTGTCAGTGCGCTCCCACTAACCTCCTTATACATACAAGAATTATTTTTGTTTTGAATTAAACCATAAACTATTATGATTACATCAAAACGACAATTCCAAGAACCTAATGCTTGCTTCAATCCAAACATGGATCGAATAACCTGCAAACCTAGTTTGCTTGTTATGGTTTGACAAAACCGTCAGGATGTTGTAAACATCCTCCGAAAGGTTTTCGTTAAGGAAAGCGGTTTTGGCATTCAGCTGCCACATTTCATGAATGAAACATGCAGAATTAACAAGCATTATCCAAATGGATTTACCATGGCAACAGGTAAAAGGTTTTGTCGTAATCAACACAATGTTGATAACTCTACCTTTTCACTACAAGCCTAGCTTAGTACGTTGGTATGTTGCCATCCATGTATGTCTTCCTTGAAGCCTTATAGTACCAATAGGCACAATGCCTTGCGGTACATCAACTAGTATCTAAACATAGTTGGTATACATGGAATCCATATCGGACTTTATGGCACTTTGCCATAATAGGGAGTCGATACCTTGTATCACTTCCTCATACGTAGTCAGTTGGTGTTCCTCAATAAGATAGACATCTTTATGAGGTGAGATTAGAAACCCATACCCCAGGTTGTTTTCTGATTCTCTCCGACCTACGCGGTTCTTGTGTATTCGAAGATTATTGGAATAGTTTCATCCTTGATGAACTATTTGTGTTCCATTAGGAATCGGTGCCAGGAATAGTATTACTCAGATTTTCATCGAGTTTTACTATCCTCCCACTTACCACTGCATATCGGTATTCCTCTTAGGAAAACCGCATGGTGAGCAACAATCTAATTGTTCTTTCGTGAGTTGTATAAGTACAATACTTATGGTATCCCTAGGATAACCTACAATTGGCATTTATCCAATTTGGGTTTTAGTTTGGTATCACCCAAACATATGCATAGCATTCCCAAATACTCAGGAATGTGAAACCCGGTTTCTTTTCCTGTCCATATCTAATATGATATCTGTGAAACAGATTATTATGGAACCTTATTCAAAATAAGTTCTTGCACTGGTTAACGTATCCGTTGAAGGAAATGGTAGCTCAGAGCAACTCATGATTAACCTTATCATGTCCTACAAAATTCGGTTAATCATGTTCGGACACACCGTCAGATTGACGTGTTCCGGGAGGAGTCCTCATTGAAAGAATACTATACTCTTTCAAGTATATGAGAAACTTATTGCTTAAGTATTTCCATTACGGTCGTACCGTGATGGTTTAATACTTTAGCCGATCTGTTTGTCTATTTCGTGTCGAAAACTGTGAAAGTTTCCGATTTGTGTTTCATTAGAAACACATAACCATAACGCGATGCCACATCCGTACAGGTCACGAAATATTCATATCCACCTCTAGCCTAGCTAAACATGGGCCCACTTGCTTCACTATGAACTAGGGCTAACAGATCAGTGGCATTTACACTTTTATCATGTAAATAGTGTTTTAGGCACTTTGCCTAATAAACTAGATTCGTAGACTTTATTTGATTGGATCAAATTAGTCCTGGTACCCGCTCTTCAAAAGTGCGGATATACGAGTCTTGTTTAATAGTGTCCCGGACAACTATGCCACATTTAAGTTTCTCCTGATCAAATCAGTTTGAGCTATCTATTTGTCATGTTATATATTTGAGATTTATTTATATTAAAATATAAATTCTGTTATTCACATCTAATGTGTTTATCTCAATATCATCTTTATATAATGAAACACTTTAGTGTTCAAGAATATAAAGGTTCACCCGCAGCGGGTTAAACACTGATATAGAGATAATGTATCTAGTTAAGCTAGTTACATTATAACAGTTTCTTAATTTAAGTGCTAACCCGAAGGTAGTTCCTAAATTCAGGTATCTACGGTTAAAACAACGAATTTCGTCCCGTTTTAAATTCGCAGATAAATCTCTATTGATGTCATTATCCTGTTCAAAACAGATTCTGAACATCAATACATATATTTTATGTACCACACTAAGTATTTAAAATCTAATTTTAATACTAGCTGTGAACATAATTATGACAATCATTTTTGAAGTCAGAGTCTTGCTCGTCATCAATTCCTTCTTAGGATATGTCCTTTTATCTTCCTAGAAGATTATAATGATTTTTCCTTTGCCCTTTTCAACATTCCAGTAGCCTTCGGCCAAGCCTCGGGTTTCTAGAATATCGAAGTAAGGTGCGCCTTGCGCTACTTGCCTTATTGCAAACTTTGACTTTATCTCCTTGAGATTAGTCATTAATTCTCCAAGAATTATTTATTGCAATTTTTACTTCTAAAATCTAATTTTAGATTTATAAAGATCCTTCAATTTCAGTATCATACTTTAAGAATCTAATCTTTAGTTCTGATAAAGAAATTAAGGAGTCTATTTGACAAGTATAATGGATTAAGCACTAAAGTCATCATTACATGAATATTCCAAATATCATGTTCCACTTATTTGCTTAACTCCGGGCTTAGGTATAATATTTATTATTTTATCAAATAAAATAACTTATTAATTTCCAGGACTATCATGAAATTATTCCCAATTTGAAAATTAAACCATTTAAATACATTTTCCCCAGGATTATGTTTTAAATGTCAATATTTCAATATTATCTTGATTCTAATAGTCCAACTATTTAATCAACGATTTGTGGTACTATGTATTATATTGATTATTATAGTCCAACTATACAATCAAATATAATTTAAATCAATTAACCTCAATTAGATTGATTACTATAATCCAATTATAAAATCAACTGTAAATTGAAATTAATTAATTCAAATATATTGATTACTATAATCCAATTATATAATCCACTATAATACAGTCCAACTGTTTATTAAAACAACAATTTAAATATTAGTCCAACTCACATTTAATCTAACGACGAAATAATTTGTTATTGAGCGCGTATGGCGAGTAATTGAACGAGTATTGCAAATTCAATTCTTGCCTCCCACTATTTTTCGGTGAGCCTCTAACCCTCTGTCGAGTACTCAGGAAACCGCGTTTCCTAGTGGGCTAGGATCCCGTAAAATATCACACAATCTTGACTTTGGCCAACAAATTGTATGATAATTAACTAGGTACATCTCTAAGATCAATTGGATCCAATCCAATTCCTAGATCCGGTAGGGGGATATCCAAATCCGAAACATATATCTTATATATGCCAATACATCCAATGTATTACCTAACCTTTTTCCTCTGAATCAACTAAGCCTTGGCTTTGGCACAACAAAGTTAGTGATCCCAGTCAAGCGCGACCCATTGACCATGGAAAGCTTCATAATCAATGTCGATGGACAAGAAGTGGTCTTGACTTTGGCCAACAAACCACAACTTGGACATGACACTGATATGGAACAAAGCCTTCGTGATTCGAACACATCTTCGACAGACAAAGGCCTTGACTTTGGCCAACAAACCAATGCCGTCTCAGATCTTGAGTGAGAATCACTCAATGGAAGGAAAGACGCTTAATATTGAACGAGGGTTTTTCGCGTTCAAATTGGCAACCAATTTATTATCTTTGTTAATGTCTCATGATCATACACCCTTAAACATGCATTCTAAACAAATAATAAAGCGCATATGAATAAAATAATAATGATATGCGGATGGATACTTTACATTTATCCTAGATCAAATCTCTCTTTCTCTCTCCCACTAGCACAAGTATTTCTTCTACCCGTTACACTACACTTCTAAAGAAACCTCATTTACATTGAGGGGAATAGGTGAGAAGAGATTACAAAAAGTATAGAGGTGATAAGGCTGGACACGCAGGTCCAATTAATAAATCAAATTTATTACAATTTCCAAAATTGCCCCACCCGACTAATATCCATCCGATATATATTATTCATGCATCGCAACCATGTATTCATACAAGCATGTTATCAATCAATCTAATCCAATTAATTAATCTTATAATTAGTGATCATCCAATGTTCAAACAACGATTTGATTTTTGCGCGAGTCAAACTCGTTTTTCGAATAAGTACTCAAAGTACGAATTCTTGAATTAAATTAAACTACAACATTAAATCCAATTTAATATGCATTTAATTCTAATTCACTATTTAATTCCAAATTAAATATTACACTTTTATTAACGAACCTTTACGACTTAAATTCCAAATTTAATCGCAACGGGTCTCTAAGCCCGATTAACATCTAATGTTTATTTAATTAAAGTCCAATGAGATTTTAATTAATTTCTTTAAGGCGTGGACTTTTGGTCAACTCGGGTCAAACCGATAACCAAAGTCCAATCCGGGATTTACCCCATAAGCCTTTAAATTAAATTTGGCCCATTAGGCCCAATTAAATAATTAAGGTCCATTAAGTCATAATTGGACCTTTTGGATGCGGTTTTGGGCCCAATTGGATCCAACCAAATTGGCCTAAACCTAACTTGGTACAACCAAGCCCAAAAGCCCAATTACAACCTATTAAGGCCAATTTCCAAAATAAGCCCAAATTAATTAACTTATAAAATTCCAAATTCCATAATTAATTAACCTAAGTGTAATACACAATTAATCACCCAATTAAAATTCCTAAAACATCAATTAGCCTAATTAATCATGCACTTTAACAACAAATAATGTCCAACACATTTCAATCAAAATCAAACCCAATTTCACATGCTATTGTTCTCGGCAATTAGGGGCTTTTCCAATCCGATTCGGTTTCAATCCAATTGAATCCACAATCAACATTTCCCAAATCAATTCAACTCATCCAATGAATCAAAATAAAAAACACAATGAATTTCAAAATCATCATTGAATTCGGCCAAGCCCTTTAATTTGGGGAAATTTGTTCAATTCAAAATTCAATCCAATTAAACCTCAAATTAACATTACCCAATTTTTTTAAGTCATCAAATGATCAAACAAACAAAAATTACCAAGACATTAGGGTTCTATAATTTTCGGCCGTGCCCAAAATTTGGGGAAAAATGGATCCAATCCAATTTCATGAAATTGAACATACACAACTTCAATTCATCAACATACAAGCACACTTAATCAATCAATTCAACCAAATCATGCTTCAATTGATTTTACCCAATTCAAACTCTAACTTTTTCATGCTTGATCAAAGCTCATAGATACTATTGTTGGTTTCTAGATTAGGTCCCAAGATCATGAAATCAAGCACAAAATTCGCATGCATACACAAATGAGTAAGGCGGAAACATTACTTACATTGATCGGTTATGGTGCCATGAAGAACACTGCCCTATCACATTTGTATTGACCCAAGTGTGTGCTAGAACCTCTTCTTCTTCTTTGTTTTCGGTTAAAATAGAAATTGGAAGAGGAAGAAGATGAAGAACGGCTCAAAGCCTAGAGAGAGTAGAGAGGGAAGAAGGGTTTCGCATGAAACCGTGAGGAGAGAGAGTGAGGAAATAAAAAATGTATTTGGTTTTAATAATTTCCAAAATTAATAAACCATTTAAAATTTTTAATTCCATAAAGTAAGCATTAAATGCATGTCAATCAATACACAGCAACTCACATCAATCAATTGTCAACTTGTCACATCATTCAAAGTGACATGTGATTTGAAGATTGATGTGACTAATGATTTGACGCTTGATTTGACTTGCGTGCCGCACTCGAATTCGAAATGCGAATGCGCTCGCAAACAATCCCGGGCTCGGGTTCGCTAATTCCAAATTAACGAATATTCCGTTGCGACGCAATTAAACGATTACGCCTAGCGAAATCACTATTCACATCGCTAACGAATTAATTCTAAATTAATTCGTTCGCCCGAATTAAAATCTAATTTTAATTCCGCGTCGAAATCCAATTTCGTTAATATATCAAATATATTATTTTATCGATTAATTCCAAATTAATCGTTCTCTCTCTTTAATCAATATTTTATCCCAGATAAATATCACCGTAATTAATCCCAGATTAATTTTCTCTCTCTTCTAATTAATCCCAGATTAATAAAGTGCGAGTCATACATCATCGGTGAATCTTCGGGAAGCGACCCATGAGATCCCTGGATATGTTGACAGTAAATACGGTCATCGGACTATCCGAACACGTAAGTACCTCGTACTACATTTATACCGATTTACAAGACAAGGTTGTCTTCTAGCGATGCGCCATGCCTACCCAATTCTCCAGAAATATTGTTATAGGAATATTAGATCTATATCAAGCGTAGTATACCGAAGTATTGTGTATGTCGATCCAGTATCGGATGCTCACGTGCAAGGCCTGAGGCTGGAATTGTGTCTGCCCCGTACGAAGCACATATCGGATGTCTGGTAACTAGTCTCTATAATCAGATATACATGACCTAGTCATAATATCCCGATAGCTCGAGCATTTAAGAGAACGAGTTCCGTATCCTATGTGACCATCATCTCCATATGACTGGAGTGATACTTCCGTCTTAACATCACACCCAACACACTACGATTCTCAATATACCCAGCATTGGCGTACACAGAACCTGTTAAAACCCTGGACGACCTCAACCAAAGTATATTGATTGTCGCAAGTATTAGCGGTGCAAGTCTCAGGTTAAGACCAAATACACCTACCCTGATTGCAGACTCCCATAGACACATAGTCATACTACCAATGGGATTCAGCAGGGGTCTATCTAGAGCGAAGCTGTTTCCCGTACCATCGGTAAAACACAACCTCCTATTACACTTGCATTAGTATCCTATACCCAAATATATGAGAACTATGTTGTTGTTCCCTCACAACGTGCACAAGTGTAATACTAGTCTTTTACGTATTTATCGATGTCCAATCTCGATAATACTCTGACTAGGGATATCTCGATGATACTGTCTCATATCATTCTCTATCCAGGAACAAATCATAAAGACCTCTCATCATTTATACATCTAGGTGATCTAATCACAAATGATAAGAGTGCAATCTCCTTTGTCACATAGTTAATTTGTACAACAACACCATGATCTGTACAAATAGTGACGCTATGGGTCATAATTGTCCAACAAGGAGTTACCTCCTTATGCTGAAATAAGAAAATAAAGACTGAAAAGTATAGAAAAGAAAGTATTATTGCGAAAAGTAAATAAAATTAAATACTGAAAGCTGTAAATAAACAAACAAGATACAATCTTCTTAGTATTCTCTAGGAAATCCCCAGAAGAAGGTATGAGTTTACAACTGAAATTCGGCCTCAATTTATAGGGAAATTTTGTGCCTCCGCGTCGCGACCCGCCGTTGATGTTGGACGCGTGGTACGGGCTTCGCGGAGATGAGGACACGTGACGTCGGCAGAATTATTAGCTTGGCGTCGTGACGCATAAGGGTGTGCGTGTCGCGACACTGACGTAAGTAATGACGTGTTTCAGTTATGAGTGTCGGCAGCATGTGATGGTGACACGTGTCCGACGTGAATGATTTTTAGGGGCTAAATCCGGTAACGCAGCAGAAACGGTGGAAAATCAAATTTTCTGATTTCAAAAAATTTTCTCGGATTAATTAAATAAACATATTTATTTAATTATCCAATAATCAAATTATGAAATAAAATTCAATAAATCATATTTAAGTGAATTTACCGAATTGCCCTTACACTTGGTAATTTGTTCATTTTAGTCCGAAATTGATCAAATCAATTTTGAATGATTCTAAATCATTTATAAGATGAAATTAGCATGTTCAAAACATCAAAACACCAAAAGCAACCAAAATCCCCAAAAATCATCATTTGGCCGAGAGCACCATTAGGGTGCCAAAGTGTGCATTTTGCACTTCCATGCTTCAAGACACATCCAAATGAAATCCAATCAACATGAAAATTTATATGCATCATAGAAACATCCTTATACACAACATAAATGAAAATCCCCAAATTTGGAAGTGGTCTTAAAACCTAATTTTTCAATTTCTTCAAATTGGACAAATTAGACCAAATTGGTTAAATCAATTACTTTAATCATCTTTCTTCCATCCAACCAAAGTCACAACACAATGAAACAACTCAAGATCAAATCTAGGTCATTTAAGAGTGGTTCAACAACTCTAGATTAGCAACAAAGTTTCCAAAACCATAAAAGAATACTTATAACTACACTACTCACAAGCTTCCTCCATTATACATGCTCAACACTTTCATCAAAGTTCCATTCACCAAAAACACAATGAATAAAGAAAAAAATAGCAAAAGAACATCACAAGATGTAGCCTAGAACATAAGGAATAATTTCCTCTCTAATAGCAAGTTAAGAAAACTAACTAAAATCCAAGCGTTTCTTTACTTTTCCTTTCTTCCTCTCAAGCTTCTCTTGTTTTCTTTTAATGGGGTTTAGGTTAGAAAGTGTATTAGGTTATTTACCAAATGAAAAATAAAACAATATATACTTGTTACACAAAGGCCTTGGCCGAAATTCACAAGCATATATATAACAATTTTAATTTCAATTTCATTTGATATAAATTTGATCAACTTGATTTAAATATCTAATAACACTTTATAGATATTTTAATTAAGTCAACAAAGGCAACTAAATCATTTAATCCAAATATCCAAATGTTAAGATATTTATATTTTAATTAATTTAATCATTTAACAATTAATTAATTAATTAAATACAAATATCTTAAATATATGTATAATATTTACATAAAATATCAAATACATATATTCATTTAGGATATTAGTCAAATATCTCAATTTGACTAATAATTAATGTGTATTTAATTAATCAAGTATTAATGTAAATACACAATAATTAAGCAAATGACTATCGGGTCCCTTTAGCATGTATCTTGCGTTTAACCTTTAAACGACTTTATAAATAATCAATATTATTTATAAATGTTGCTCTAGTGCTCTACGAGTATGTTTCATTATTGAGACTCTCTAGATTCAGGTATATCCGTCACGAAATCCAATTTCATGTCCATAATTTATCCACCCGTAAATTATGACGATCACGGATAAACTCGCTGAATCATACATGTCGAGGTCATGGCAAATGTATAATTCCTCCATCACATGTATCCAGATATATCCCAGAGATATAGATGTAAACGTCAAATCTCTATGGGGATTATCCAGTCGACTATTCTATTAGCAATCTAAAAAAGAATGTTTAGAACTAGTTTCTAAACTTTACCACGGGCCTATGGTTTTATCTGATTGCTAATCATATGGACTACCTATGATCTGGTACACAGAACTAAAGGATCCTATCTTGATACACATAGGACACCCTGAGGATCTATCTACACCCAACGAACAGTCGGAGGTCTGATCTAAATAGATCGGTGACGTGACTGCCATCTAAGTGTAGAAGATGTCTCATGTGCCCACAATGGCATCTCAAGTCTAAGAATCACAAGTGCTACTCAACCCGAGAAGATTCTTATTGACGTTGGTGTACCATCCATTAAGAATCTTCGGTGAGTCGTTCAGTATTTATCCGCTATAAACACCCACACGTCTATACTAGTCTCCAAGACTAATGGTTCATTGAGAAACCATTGGAATCATATATTCCAGTATACGACATGTACCGGTCTCAACGGGTTTACTTTACTGACCAAGTAGTGTAAACCTTGACCAGGAACTGTCTGAGAATGACAACGTCATGATACTACTCAATGTCAGTTGCGACGTTTTTGCAACAGTACCATGACTAATCATTCTAAGGTCATTACGTCTTTACCATATAAAAAGATACATTATATTATAGAAACTGCATATATTATTCATAATAATAATGTTTTACAGAAGTATTCAAAAGAAATACAACCGGGAATTGGCGCTCTAAGCACCAACCCCAACACGACGCACGTTAACAGATTTCATGTGATGTTGACATGCGGCAGTCGCACGTTAGCAAGTGCGCATGATAGCAGACGGCGTATTTTAGCACGTCACATTTTAGCAAATGGCGCATTTTAGCAGGAAATTTACATTTTTGCCCTTTTTGTCCGTTTTAACTATTTTGGCCCCGAATTGCCTCCAGATAGTCCTGTTATTTTATTTATCTACAAAATAACACAAAACACATCAAAATATTCACAAAACTCAAGAAACTATACAAAATATTAAGTCAAATGAGTGGGACATAGTGATCTATTTACCACTCATCACACGCCCAAACCTAACATTTTGCTTGTCCTCGAGCAAAACAACAAAATAAAATAACATAAACATCTTTAAAATAAAATTAAATTATGCCACTTTCGTAGGGATCACGGTTGCATTTAGCATATGCAACAAGCCTTTAAACCCATAGGTGTCCCTATTGGACGAGTTGTAGTCTCAGGAGGGTTTACAGCAACGATACCCACAAACGTCAATCTAATGCACAGAAAAGAAAAAAGATAATAAAACTACTACACACAAAAGCAAAAAGACAAGAGAAAAGAGAAAAAAACAAGTTAGTGACTAAACAAGTGAAACTTCTTATCCAAGTTAAGAGTTGTTTTCTTTCCTTCTAAATTACCAAATAAGTAAATTCTCCGAATTTTTTACAATTCTTCGTATACACAACCAACAAGGTATTAATCAAATAATTGTGCCCATAATATTCACAAGTGTAGTTGAATATAGAGTTATTTTTTTTATCCTAAAGTTGTATCAGAATTCACACATTTTTTTGTAATGGAATATTTTTCTAAAATTTTTTTCTTTTTTTTATTATTTATATACAATATTTTCCATCCATGTGGCGAGCTTTAGGCCAATGACTCCCAAACCAGTTGTCTTTAGGGCACTAAGTGTTAAGACACCCTTACAGACTTAATTACTCAGATATCAGATATATATATAATTTTTTTATAACATCTTCAATCCATGTAGCGAGCTTTGGGTCAGTGTCTCCCAAATTAGTTGGTTTTAGGGCACTATGTGTTAAAACACCCATACGGACTTAATTACTAGATCTCAGAAGTTTTATTTTTTATACACCAATATTTTTTTTATTCCATCGCTTTTTTTTAGATGTTTCCTCCAATTAAACTAGAGCACTGAATATTACAAACTTTTCAATTACATCTCATGTCAGTATGTTACCATGCATGTTGATAATATCTGTCAACTAAGCATATGGAGATCCATTTTAGTCAGTATTATGGAGAATTCACAAATTAAATAATTTAAAAGGAAATAAACAAAAATTAACTTGTTACGAAATAGGTTGAGATATGTCTCAGGAGTGGAAATTCATTACACAGCTATCTCATAAGAATTTCACCTGATTAGTCAAATTAAAAACAAAAAATATTTTTTAATTTTTAATTTTTAATTTTTATTGAATTTTTTTTAAAAAAAATTTGACTAAAAATCAAATAAAAACAACACAATAAAAACAAGATACTAGTCAACTATTCCCCTTCCCCAAACCTAAATGAGACATTGTCCTCAATGTCTTAAAAAAAAGAAGAAAAGTTTAGAAACAGTACCTGGTAAGCTGAAATTCTATATTTAAAAAGAAAATTAAAGGTTAAGATCCATATTTATCCGATGTTTCTCACCACAATCATTATCAGACTAGTTTATCTTGGAAATGATAGGGTCAATTTGTGGTTCAAATGCTAAGATTTGGTCAATTAAATCATGGGCAGTTCTGGCAGTGAAGAGGATTTCTTTTATAGGTTTTGACACGAACCCATTTCTCAGGGCATCATCAAGAAACACACAAAGAAAGTCATAAAATCCATTAACAATAAAATAGTCCAAGCGGTTTCTGGTATATGTTCAGGTTCGCCCAAGATAGCACTGTAAAAATTTCCTCCATCGTGCCCAAGCCACCTGGCAAAGCAATAAAAGCATCAGCACGGTTAATCATTTCCACTAGTCGCTCGGACATACCTGACACGATAAGTTCCTCTCCGTTTGATGGTCCTATAAGATTTTCATCTGCTAAAGGTTTTGGGATGATTCCCAAGACTTGACTGCCTTTTTCCTGTACAGCCCTTGACACGATCCCCATTAGTCCAAGATTGCCACCACCATATACTAGGTGCATATTCCTTTCAACAATGACTTTACCTAATTCCTGTGCTGCTGCAACGAATTCTGGTTTAGACCAGCAGTAGTACCGCAAAACTCACAGATATTTACAACTCGTCTTCTTAAAGTTGCTTCCATTTTTTTTATGTATTTCTTTCTCAAATCTAGATGCATTCAAAAGTGCAATGATGAGTTGAATTTGTAGCACCTGCAAAGGGTGAGTAATAATAGCACTAGTACCTGCCATATGATAATTATTAGCTTAAACAATAAAATAAATCGTGAAAGTAAAAAAAAATCCGGATCCTGTTGGAGAAAATAAAAGAAAATAACAAAACAAATCATAATTATTAGATAAATACAAAGAGAAAATAATATTTACAGGAAGTAACGGCTTGATTGACATATATGCGTCAGGGACAAGCTTCCCATCCAATTTTCTTTTAAATTGGCAAATAGGGTATTTTAGAGTCAGATTCCCGAGACTTAACTGTTGTCTTTCTTTTCAGAACTGTTTATATAACATGTGAATTGCGTGATACACATATACACTGGAATGCGTCTCAAGAGTCTTAGATATGTCATCCAAAGACTCCTTACTCAAGCCATCCCTAATGAATTTAATTTTATCTTCACGGTTATCAGACACCATTCCTAAAGAACGACAACGCGTATTACATGTCATGCGTGAACATTTATAAGAAACACTCATTCTTTTAGCTTTTCTTTTTTAGCATAGGTTCTTCTTCCTAAACTAGACAGATATGGAATAAAAGAGTCAGAGGACTCATCTGCTAATCGAACTCGTGCTTCAATTAACTAGCGAATGTCATTAGGAATACCTTTGATCATCAGAAGTCTCATTCGTTCCAAGCGAGCTTTGTAGACTTTCATCAGAGAGTTTTGAAGGATATAATAAAATTGCTTGTGAAGATTTGCGAGAACTTCTTCCATCCTGAAATGTGATTTTACTTATAAAATAAAACACACAAAAATAAAACACACCAAATCTGAATATATACACAAATTGCATGAGTTCCTCCAAGCTGGTGCTAAGTTTAACGTCGTCAGCTACACATGACTGCCCGAACATTAGGCTGGATCTGAAAGTGTGACACTTTATTTTTTTCGTTCAAATGATTCTCCCCAGTAGTGCTTAACACGCTGGCTGTTTACCCTGAATGTATTGTTGAATTTGGGGTGTTATATCTCGACAACTCCGTAAGGTAACACTTGAGTAATCACAAATGGACTAGACCACTTTGATTTCAGCCTTCTAGGGAAAAGTTTCAACCGTGAATTGTATAACAACACCTGCTGCCCTGGCTCCAGTTGTGTGCGCACTATTTTTTTATCATGCCATTTCTTCATCTTTTCTTTATACAATTTGGCATTCTCATAAGCATGTAGCCGAAATTCCTCCAATTCATTGAGTTGGTGGAGTCGTTTCTCTCCTGCTACTTGTAGATCAAGATTTAACTTCTTCAGTGCCCAATAAGCTTTGTGTCCAAGCTCCACTGGCAGATGGCACGCTTTCCCAAACACCATTTGATATGGTGACATACCGATGGGTGTTTTGTAAGCTGTCTGGTAGGCCCATAATGCGCATCTAGTTTTACAGACCAGTCCTTGCTTGTTGATCCAACAGTTCTTTCCATGATTCTTTGGATATCCCTGTTTGAAACTTCAACTTTTCCATTTCATTGTGGATGGTAATCAGTGGCAACTTTATGAGTAACTCCGTATTTGGATAGAAGTGCATCGAAGTATCTATTGCGGAAATGCATGCCACCATCACTGATAATTGCCCGAGGTGTTCCGAAACGAGTGAAAATATTATTTTTAAGGAATAGTATCACCAATTTTGAATCATTTGATGGTAGTTCTATTGCTTCAACCCATTTGGAGACGTAGTCTACTGTAACTAGTATGTACAAGTTTCCGAATGATGGAACAAAGGGTCCCATAAAGTCAATCCATCATACATCAGATATCTCTGTAGGACACATAACTTGACGTGTTATACTAGGCTCGCGGCCCGGTCGGGAGTACGGAATAGCCCACGGGGGACTAAATAGGATAATAAAGGAGTCGCCACCCGGTGTGAATCGGGAAAATGATTTAAGGCTGCACTCACCCTTCGCAAGGGAAAACCTCTAACCGTTGGCTTCAGAATGGTCCCTTACTTATGCCACTTGTAATGACATGATTTTTGCAATAACTTAACCGAATCTACACAACATATATATTCCAGATCTAGTTCGCATTCATAAAAATAAATCCTATATCTAAGTTTGCATGATTTAAAAGTAAGTCATCATAACAGCAAACACACGATATCACACAATAATCTTATGAGCGTATTGAATTATCAAACCCGAAAAAAATAAATAACGACCTAAACATAAACGTAAATTAAATTCCTAATGCGAGAGCAAATAACTAAATCATGCATAAAGAAATAACATACTAACGAATAAATCATGCTTAAAAATAAATAGCATGCTAACGTCTAAATCATGCTCAAACACAAGGTTGGATGAAATGAAATATGTGTGTCTCTCGAGTAGTACGTGGAGTTTTTTCCCAAGTACAGACCGCACTACCGTCCATTCGGATTCGGCTACGAAATTTACGTCCGGGTTTCCATCCGATATACCGCAAGAGAGAACACATATTCCGTTCATCCGAAAGTCATATCATACACCAATCCACACTACTCATGCGAAGTAAAGTATAAAAATAAAGGAAAATAAATAAATAAAAAGCTGCCCACAGGTCTAACCTCTTAAGTCATCTTTTGGAAGTGTGTTATGCGGTTGTCGGAAGGGTTGGTGCTCCACAACTATTCTGATTTACTGGTTCATTTTTTTCCTTCGTTGCCTCGCTGTTTTGGGCTGTTGTTTCTCCATTTTCTCACTATTTTTCTACTGCAGTTGTGGCTTACTGTTTTGAGTGATCTTGGGCTATTTTGGGATGATTTTTTGGGACTGTTTCGGGGACTGCTTTGGGACTATTTTGGGGTGTTTTCTCACTGTTTTGGGGGAGTTTCACGTGTGTATGGGTCCTTTGTTTAGCCTGTTAGGTGGTTGGTGAGGTGATGCATTAGTGGGGACTAGAGGGGCTGTTGTTCATGCGTTAGTGGAGGGCGCTGAGTGGCTGTTGATGTATTTGGGTCGATGTGGGACGTGAGGATCAGTTTGAAGGGCTGCTTTAAGGGTTTGTTCTCGGCTTGGTTCGGAGAGAGAGAGAGGCGAAAAGAAGCTAGGGCCTTGGTCGCTTAGGGTTTTTGTCTGTTTTGTGTGTGAAGCCGAGTGAATGTGAGAGAGAACCGAGTGTAGTTCTTGTTAGTGTGGGTTGCGAGCAACGTGAATATGTCTTGGCAGTTTGTGGGCTTTGTTTGTTGTTGGCGAGGGGTATGTGTGTGACTGTGCATGGCTATGAGTTGGCCGAGAGGAGAGAGAAGGGCAGGTTTTACGAATGGAGGGTTGTTAGGGCTATTATGCGATAGTATAGCCGAGAGGTATTGGTATGTGTGGAGTCAGGTGATGGGCTGGGGCTTATTTGGTGCTTTGTTTGGTTTGTTGCTCACGGTTTTTGTTTAGTGTTGACGTGAATGGCTTTTTTTATGTTTGACGTGAATAGCTGGTCCTTTAGGGTTTTAATCGGTTGAGAGAGAGAGAAAAGTGAGCTAGTCTTCCGAGAGTGGATGGAGAGTGAGAAGGGTTTATTTTATGGCTTTTTCGTGAATGTGAGCTCTAAGGAGTGAAGGGTTGGTTTAGTCTTCTTTTTATAGGTTACGGGTAGGAAACAAATATTGTGTGTAATAATGGGGGAGATTTAATTAGTGTGTCAAAAGGAAATGATCTTCTTAATTTAGGGAGGAAGTTGTTTTAGTTTAGGAAAATGATTTAATTTAATAGGAATGTGATTTATGAGATTTGATTTGATTTTATTTAGTTTAGGCATGTGATTTAATTTAATTAGGAAGGTGAAATATTTAGATTTATTTAATTTATGCATGTGATTTATTTAAATTAGGATGGTGATTTAATTTGATTTTAACATGTGTTTAATGTGTGAATTTATTATTTTGGATGTATTTTAATGGTTTTGGGCGTGAATGTGGTCCCTTGGACGTGTGGTTGGTGTTTTGGTGGGCTTGGTGTGGATTGCGAGGGTTTTGGGTCAAGGATAAGTTTTAAAACATAGGTCCAATGAACGAACCCACAGCTAAGTAAACGAATTAAGTCCAACAAGACATTGATTTCTGAATTTCCCTTCTAACGTCCGTTTCCCGCGACTTCCATGACTTAAATAGGTAGTGCCTTCATATGAGACTTATCATCGGGACTTATATGCAAAAATACAGTGCCTATAGTCGCCCCCACTTTGATGGGACTTGTGCAGTGTGTGACAGTGACAATTCTATCAAAGTTATGCAATGCATTTTTACTTACCTGGCTTGCCAGCTGCCTCCTCACTTGCATGCTGCTTCGAACTGAGTTGATCTGGTCGTCCATTTTCGAACTGTGCTCCATTTTTTGAGCACCATTTTCGGCATCTGTTGTGTGTGCTCCATTTTAGAGTGCCATTTTCGGCATCTGCTGTGTGTGCTCCATTTTGGAGTGCCATTTTTGGCATCTATTATGTGTGCTCCATTTTTGGAGTGCCATTTTCGGCATCTTATTGTGTGTGCTTCATTTTTGGAGCGCCATTTTCGGCATCTGTTGTGTGTGCTCCATTTTTGGAGCGCCATTTTCGGCATCTGTTGTGTGTGCTCCATTTTTGGAGTGCCATTTTCGGCATCTGTTGTGGTCCATCTCCGAACCGTGCTGTGCGAGAATATAGCTCATTTTTGAACCGTTACTTGATGAGATGGTCTTTGCCGCTACAAACCTGCGAATACAAAAAAAAATTGCATGTATGTGATATGTATGCATGTATACTTGGGTATTGTAGGCATTGCATTTTTGCATGTGAAACCCGATGATGAGTCTCAGTTGGAGGCACTACCTTTTTAGCTAAGGATATTGCGGGAAACGGAGGTCGGAAGGGGAAATTCAGAATAAGTACGTCATCAAGTTCATCTCACAAGTTCACTGTCTTCGTTAGTGCTGCGTTCGTTACTTCGTTCGAACGTCAGGCAGATTGCGGACGTTCGTGTAGCGTTCGAATTGGCGTTCGAACGGCGTCGGTGTTTCTGGTTTTGCTGCTAGCCTCGCACCCCAGCCCAATTAGCTCCTCAAAGCCCATAAAACACATCCCAATTTAATTAAATTAAACATTAAATATTAAATATTAAATAAAATCTAAACCATTTACCAATTAAATAAAACATAAAATATAATCATACCTAATTAAGATAAATCAAATATTAACTTCCTTACTAAACAAATCACATACTAAATTAAAAAGATGTCATGCCTAATTAAAATCAATCATAACAAATTAAATATTTTGTATTCCTAATCTAGCCAAGATTTGTCCCCCTCAATCTTTGACTTTCCTTGCTAAACACCAAATCAAATCCTCCCTTTAATGCACAAATCCCTTCCTTGTGAGACAAGGTGAAGCCCTAGCCTTTATCTATATAAAAAACCTCTAACCAAGACTTGCACTCCCCTAGCTCATACACATAATATACACACAACTCACACAAATCACAAGAGAAAAGAAAATAACCCCAAGCCTTCACATTAAAAGCACCTTCACAAACCGATCAGCCCTACACGTCCATAAACCTCACAAATCTCCTCCACTCCATAACCGAAAATAGTAGCCCCCTAAGCCTCCACACATCACCTAAAAATATACCCCCAACGGCAGCCCAAACACGCTCCAAACAGCCGCTAAAGTACCCCCAAACAGCAGCCCATTTCCCCCCGAAAACAGCAGCAAAATACACTTAAAA
Organism: Zanthoxylum bungeanum; assembly: GCA_019454045.1. Classification (NCBI taxonomy): domain Eukaryota; kingdom Viridiplantae; phylum Streptophyta; class Magnoliopsida; order Sapindales; family Rutaceae; genus Zanthoxylum; species Zanthoxylum bungeanum. The sequence goes on along the minus strand of SKCR01019115.1, from coordinate 37,333 downwards.
CATTCCCTAAAAACCTTAAAGTAATAACATAAAAAACTGCATTCATAATCCTTAAAATAATCACACAAGACTGCACTAAAAACCCACAAAAAACTTGGAACAGTCCGTTGAAACGTCAAAACATGTGGCCTGAGCAGTGAGCAGCAAAACAGAGGCCGAACAGGAGAAAAACGGAGTTCAAACCGCAAGCAAAACAGCAAAGCAGTGAGCTAGGATGCTAAACCAGTGAACCGGAGAAGTTGAGGAGCTGTACCCTTCCGACGTCCGTGAAACGCAAGCCTGAAAGTTGGAAAAAAGGTTAGACCTGAGGGTATCTTTCACACTCGCTTTTTTTGTACTATTTATTAAATATTGCTTTCGTGATTGTCATGTTGAAATGCATGTTGTGGCCCTTGAGTAGATAAATATGCATGAATTATGAGATGTTGTATGTTGTGGCTGTGAAATAAAATGAGAGATGTGTCAACTCTCGCGGTATATCGGATGGAAACCCGGACATAAATTTCATAGCCGATTCCGAATGGACGGTAATATGATCTGTACTCGGGACATAACTCCACGTACCGCTTGACTAAACGGCACCCTCTTTTGTTTTGTGTTTCTTTGGTTTATTTATTTTTCGTCACTTGAATTCTGCATGTTGCTTATTTATGCATGGTTCAATCAAGCGCATGGGCTTAGTAAGTGGAATGAAAGATCCCCTATGGGGAGGGGTTAAAGCCCTTTACCACGATGCTTTGCCGCGCCGGTTGATGTGTGTTTGGTTGGATGTAAGATGTGTTCAATCGGGCATACTTAGTTTGATATGATTGTCTTTATGTTCGTATGCATGATGCGATCGAGCGCATGGGCTTAGTAAGTGGAATGAAAGATCCCCTATGGGGAGGGGCTAAAGCCCTTTACCACGATGCTTTGTCGCGCCGGTTGATGTGTGTTCGGTTGGATGTAAGATGTGTTCAATCGGGCATACTTAGTTTGATATGATTGTCTTTATGTTTGTATGCATGATGCGATCGAGCGCATGGGCTTAGTAAGTGGAATGAAAGATCCCCTATGGGGAGGGGCTAAAGACCTTTACCACGATGCTTTGCCGCACCGGTTTATGTGTGTTCGGTTGGATGTAAGATGTGTTCAATCGGGCATACTTAGTTTGATATGATTGTCTTTATGTTTGTATGCATGATGTGATCAAGCGCATGGGCTTAGTAAGTGCGATGAGAGGTCCTCTAATTGAAGAGGTTAAAATCCTTTACCATGATGCTTCGCCACGCCTCGCATTGTACTATTCGCCATTTATGTATTGCGTCCCATTTCATGCATTAGGTCTGTTCCCGTTCGATTGCGTTTATGAACGCAACTCGAACGCGCATGCATTTTTGCCTTATCATGCACCAGGTCTCATCTCTGTTCGAACGCGTTCACGAACGCCATACGAACTTGAGCATTCTGTTTCATTTCTGTTCGAACACGTTAACGAACGTCATACGAACGTGAGTATTCTGTTTCATTTCCGTTCGAACGCGTTCACAAACGCCATACGAACGCGAGCATTCTGTTTCATTTCCATTCGAACGCGTTTACGAACGCTACTCGAACGAGAACCTTCTGTTTACCGTTCGAACGCGTCTACGAACGCTGCACGAACGCCCACGGTAAACAGATCCTCTTGCATCACATTACGACATGTCCATCTTAGCACATAGTTCCCCTTTTTACGTTATGCATTTGTATTACCTCTCTAGTTGTCTATTTCTGTTATGCGCTTAAATATCTTTTCTTAATATGCATGCTAGTAAGAATACTATTTGTTTGCGCTTCTGTGTCCATCAATGCGTTCATTAACTTGTATGCTTGCCGTATGATAAATCTTATATAAGCAAATTGAGACATAGATTACATGCAAATAGGCTGTATGCAAATTCAAATATGTGTTACATATAAATTTAGATGAACTTGTTGATGTATGTATGTGGATTTAGAAGCATGATATTCTTAGAAATAAGTATTACTTAAGCCTGATTAAATTATCATATAAATCCTTTCATTACAAGTGGCATAAGTAAGGGACCATTCCGAACCCAACGGTTTGAGGTCTTCCCTTGCGAGGGGTGAGTGCGGCCTTAAATCTCATTTTCCCGGCTCACACCGGGTGGCGACTCCATTATTCTCCGGTTTAGTCCCCCGTGGCTACTCCGTACTCCCGACTGGGCCGCGAGCCCGGGACAGCATGCTTCGCCCAGTTTCTGTGTTCCCACAGTCTGGCGACTCCACTAGGGATAGAGAATCGGCCCCGAAATATTGTCTTGTGATGTTTGGATTTATGTTTTAATTGGCGGTCTATAGTGGATAAAGTGAGGTTTAATCAAAGGCATTTTGAGGCTAGGTAATGGTTTGGTGTCTTCCTTCATTCACTACCTTTCTAGAAGGAAAAGCTGTGAAGGCACCTAGATAGCCATCTACTCGTAGCCTATTGTGATGGACTAATTTGGAGGACTCGTTGTTTATTCCTGACACCAAGCGATAGAGCCTAAGAGGCTTGGGTATTTAAGTGAGCCTCGCTCCACCTTCCCTCTGGGGAATCTACAACGGGAAATCCATTTGACAGTCCGTCACACACCATAGCTCATTGGCACGTACCTTAGTGTATAAAAAAGGGTGCGCTCAGTTGGTTGCTTGAAACCCTTAAGTGGGGAGACCTAGTTGTGGGCCATCCTTCGCCGGTGAGAGCCTTTGTCTATACTCTTGCTAACCCACCCATAGACCGGGTTGGCTAAACGTAACAATTATTTCCTTGAATATGTGCTTGTGGACCATCCTCATTTGGATGCAGTTGGACTATTGTCAGAAATGCGGGCTTGCTGGGCCATTTAAACTGGGGCAAGTTCGCACCTTATGACTATAAGGCCAAAAGCTTCTGAAATGTTGATAGACCATTATTTAAAAATTATTATGTCATGTTTGCATCAACTTTCTCCTATGCTTGTGTTTGGAACATCGTCGTTTGGATCCATTTGGACCATTTGTCATGGGATATGGGCTTATTGGCCATTTAAACTGGACAAGAACGTATTTCATGACTATTGGGCTAAAGGCTTCTAAGTGATTGATGGGCCACTTTGTGATTGTGTTCGGAACGTTACCATTTGGATTTAGTCGGGCACTTTGTCATGAGATGTGAACTCATTGGGCCATTTAAACTGGATGGGTTCACTCCTATGACAATTAGCCCGAAAGATTCTAAAATGATAACGGGCCGATTTGTTTGAGAGTTTTAATTGATTGAGTATGTTATATATGTTACATGCATCTCATGCACCTCATACATACATATATCATGTTAACACCATCTATGTCTCAAAAAGACATCATAGATACCATTTGGGTTAGAGAAGGGACAAGACTCACTAAAAGAACAAGTATGAGTGAATCCGATAATGAGGTGTCCCGTATGGATCAGTTAGAGAACGATCTCGCCAAGGTCACTGAATAGTTGCAAGCTTTGACTACTGCTATGGCTGGTATAGCTGGGTCTCGTGCCGGGGTTAATTCTGGGGATGTGAGGCAAGAGGAATCTCCGAACAGATTGGGGGATGATACCCCCGCTTTTGATGATGATATGGCAGAGTATGCAGCATGCAGAGTATCTAGGTCTCAGGCAGAGTTACAGAGAACTTCGGGATCAGGTTGAGTCGGTTACCCGCACAAGTAGGGGTAAGAATGAGGATTTGCTGGATTATGACACACTGACTTTCGAGGAACAGTTGCCGGCACAGTTCAAGATGTCTGATATGGCTAAGTTTAACGGGAATGGGGATCCAAGGGTGCATCTCCGAGAGTTTGTATCAGTCATGAGTTCAGTTGGCATGTCTCAGCGCCAAGTGCAGAAAATGTTTGGAATGTCGCTCGAGGGAGCTCCCGTGGTGTGGTACCATAGTTGGAGAAGAAAGTGAAGGAAGATTGGAGGGAGTTGGCTGATGCTTTCCTGAAGCAGTATGTCACTGACCTAGAGATCGATCTGTCACTCCGCGATCTGGAGAATGTTAAGCAGAAAGCGGAGGAGAGTTTTAAGGAGTATGTGGACCGGTGGAGGGGTCAGTTATTAAAGATGCAGACTAGGCCTTCGGAGAAGGATCAGATTAAGATGATTATCAAGGGCACCAAGCCCTCCATTTACAGTAAGTTGAGGAGGATGACCTCCATGATTGCAGACTTTTGGCAGTTGAGGGAAACTGTCATGGATATTGAGGAAGAAGAGGCCGAGAATAGAAAATTCTATGGTCTGAACATGAGGCCCATTGGGGGAACATCGGGAGCAAAGCCCGTTTCTGCTGAGATTGCCGCTATCCGGAACCGACAATTTTCCAACTTGGGAAGGCCCCTGTCCAAGGTGCTAGAGAAACTGAAGAGGCAAGGGCTCTTAAAACCCTTGGAAGCCAAACCATTACCCAATCCCCTACCATCACATTATAACCTAAACCTTTACTGTCACTTTCACCAACAAAAGGGCCATGACACTGACAATTGCGCCCGACTTTGCCATGAAATCCAAGACCTAATAGACTCCAAGAAAATACCTGACCCAGAAACAGAACAGCCTGACACACACAGAAACCCCTTAACCAATTACCGCGCCGTACCACCACCAGCCTATATGATCAATTCTGGCCTCCCAGAAGACCTTGTCCTAAAATCCTTCCACCCTCAAGCCTTTTGCCTTGGAATCTGGGATAGTACTAGTGAAGATGAGACAGAGCAGGGGAAAAGCTTTTGGCTTGATTTCTCTAGCAGTGATGAAGAAGAAGTAAGGGGAATGACGCGTAGCGGTCGCTTTTACAACGATATGGCAGAAAAGGGTAAGGAAGTTTTGACAGATGGTAGGGAAGTGGTTGAGACTGCAGAAAATACTGAGGGGGATATAGTGTTGAAGCAATTGAGGAAGACTAGAGCACAAGTGAGTATCTGGGAACTGTTATGTGCTTCTCGAGAGCATAGCCATGCCATGGTTGAGGCCTTGAGCAAAATTTTGGTACCGGAAGACGCCAACCCTGCAATGTTTGTTGGGTCAGTTCAGAAAGAAGCTTTGCATATATCTTTTTCTGAGGATGAACTACCGCCGGAAGGGAGAAATCATAATAGGCCTCTATTTATCAGGACCGAAGTGAGGGGCAAGAAAACTTCATGTGTGATGGTGGATGACGGTTCGTCCATCAATGTGTGCCCGTTGAAAATTCTGGCAAAATTGGGTATGAAAGCAACAGACTTGGACCCCTCCAGTATGACTATTAAGGCTTATGATGACAGTAAAAGGGGAGTTGAAGGTACTTTTGTGGCTATGGTCAAGGTAGGCCCTATTGAAGATGAAGTTGAGTTTACAGTGCTGGACATCCCAGCCACTTTTGCCTTATTGTTGGGAAGGCCTTGGTTTCACAAACTTGGGGGCGTGCCTTCCACTTTGCATCAGATGATCAAGTTCCCGTATGAGGGAGAAGTTGCTACTATCCGGGCTGAGGTAGATAATGCCGTGGCTGCCTTGGAGATACAACCTTTCACAAGGTTTCAGGTGTCAGCTACTTTTGAGGAATGGGTGGATCCTAGGGTGGCCAGGATCATGAGAAAAATGAAGTTTGAACCGGGTGAAGGTTCAAAGTTGCCAGATTTCAGAGGACAGACCACTCGGAAAGGTTGGGGTATAAGTCTGATGAAGAAAGCCAAGGTCAAGAAAAAGGGCCTGAAATTGATGGAATGTTTTGTGAAAGCTTCAGGATATCAAGGGGAGCCTGAACCTGTGGAAGTTAATGGGATTGTGGTACTTGGATTTGAGATCTTCCAGGATTTGTTGGGGTGAGAAACCGCTGATTAAAGAAGCTGTGGAAGCAGAGAATTGGGAAGAAGAGTTGATGAAGTTGGAGAGCCTGACTCTGGGAGAGGATGAAAAGCCTGAGGAAGACCTGATGCAGAGGAAGAAGTGTCTATAGAGGATGAAGACCATTACCTTCCTGATTTGTTTGAATGTACTTCCGCCTCATTCCGTAATGTTACAGCCAAAACCAAATGGCAAAGTTTATAGCTCGGAACCTCATTTGTCCACAAGAATGAGAGGTCCAACGAACGAACCCACAGCTAAGTAAACGAATTAAGTCCAACAAGACATTGATTTCTGAATTTCCCTTCTGACGTCCGTTTCCCGCGACTTCCATGACTTAAATAGGTAGTGCCTTCATATGAGACTTATCATCGGGACTTATATGCAAAAATACAGTGCCTATAGTCGCCCCCACTTTGATGGGACTTTTGCAGTGTGTGACAGTGACAATTCTATCAAAGTTATGCAATGAATTTTTACTTTCCTGGCTTGCCAGCTGCCACCTCACTTGCCTACTGCTTCGAACTGAGTTGATCTGGTGGTCCATTTTCGAACTGTGCTCCATTTTTTGAGCACCATTTTCAGCATCTGTTGTGTGTGCTCCATTTTAGAGCGCCATTTTCGGCATCTGCTGTGTGTGCTCCATTTTGGAGCGCCATTTTTGGCATCTATTATGTGTACTCCATTTTTGGAGTGCCATTTTCGGCATCTTATTTTGTGTGCTTCATTTTTGGAGTGCCATTTTCGGCATCTGTTGTGTGTGCTCCATTTTGGAGTGCCATTTTTGGCATCTATTGTGTGTGCTCCATTTTTGGAGCGCCATTGTCGGCATCTGTTGTGTGTGCTCCATTTTTGGAGTGCCATTTTCGGCATCTGTTGTGGTCCCTTTCCGAACCGTGCTGTGCGAGAATATAGCTCATTTTTGAACCGTTACTTGATGAGATGGTCTTTGCCGCTACAAACCTGCGAATACAAAAAAAATTGCATGTATGTGTAGTATGCATGTATACTTGGGTATTGTAGGCATTGCATTTTTGCATGTGAAACCCGATGATGAGTCTCAGTTGGAGGCACTACCTTTTTTAGCTAAGGATATTGCGGGAAACGGAGGTCGGAAGGGGAAATTCAGAATAAGTACGTCATCAAGTTCATCTCACAAGTTCACTGTCTTCGTTAGTGCTGCGTTCGTTACTTCGTTCGAACGTCAGGCAGATTGCGGACGTTCGTGTAGCGTTCGAATGGGCGTTCGAACGGCGTCGGTGTTTCTGGTTTTGCTGCTAGCCTCGCACCCCAGCCCAATTAGCTCCCCAAAGCCCATAAAAACATCCCAATTTAATTAAATTAAACATTAAATATTAAAATAAAAAAAATCTAAACCATTTACCAATTAAATAAAACATAAAATATAATCATACCTAATTAAGATAAATCAAATATATTAACTTCTTAACTAAACAAATCACATACTAAATTAAAAAGATGTCATGCCTAATTAAAATCAATCATAACAAATTAAATATTTTGTATTCCTAATCTAGCCAAGATTTGTCCCCCCTCAATCTTTGACTTTCCTTGCTAAACAACAAATCAAATCCTCCATTTAATGCACCAAATCCCTTCCTTGTGAGACAAGGTGAAGCCCTAGCCCTTCTCTATATAAACAACCTCTAACCAAGACTTGCACTCCCCTAGCTCATACACATAATATACACACAACTCACACAAATCACAAGAGAAAAGAAAATAACCCAAGCCTTCACATTAAAAGCACCTTTACAAACCGATCAGCCCTACACGTCCATAACCCTCACAAATCTCCTCCACTCCATAACCGAAAATAGTAGCCCCCTAAGCCTCCACACATCACCTAAAAATATACCCCCAAACGGCAGCCCAAACACGCTCCAAACAGCCGCTAAAGTACCCCAACAGCAGCCCATTTTCCCCCCGAAAACAGCAGCAAAATACACTTAAAACATTCCCTAAAAACCTTAAAGTAATAACATAAAAACTGCATTCATAATCCTTAAAATAATCACACAAGACTGCACTAAAAACCCACAAAAAACTTGGAACAGTCCGTTGAAACGTCAAAACATGTGGCCTGAGCAGTGAGCAGCAAAACAGAGGCCAACAGAGCAGAACGGAGTTCAAACCGCAAGCAAAACAGCAAAGCAGTGAGCTAGGACGCTAAACCAGTGAACCGGAGAAGTTGAGGAGCTTGTACCCTTCCGACGTCCGTGAAACGCAAGCCTGAAAGTTGGCAAAAAGGTTAGACCTGAGGGTATCTTTCACACTCAATTTTTTTGTACTATTTATTATATATTGCTTGCGTGATTGTCATGTTGAAATGCATGTTGTGGCCCTTGAGTAGATAAATATGCATGAATTATGAGATGTTGTATGTTGTGGCTGTGAAATAAAATGAGAGATGTGTCAATTCTCGCGGTATATCGGATGGAAACCCGGACATAAATTTCATAGCCGATTCTGAATGGACGGTAATATGATCTGTACTCGGGACACAACTCCACGTACCGCTTGAGTAAACGGCACCCTCTTTTGTTTTGTGTTGCTTTGGTTTATTTATTTTTCGTCACTTGAATTCTGCATGTTGCTTATTTATGCATGGTTCAATCAAGCGCATGGGCTTAGTAAGTGGAATGAAAGATCCCCTATGGGGAGGGGTTAAAGCCCTTTACCACGATGCTTTGCCGCGCCGGTTGATGTGTGTTCGTTGGATGTAGAGTGTGTTCAATCGGGCATACTTAGTTTGATATGATTGTCTTTATGTTCGTATGCATGATGCGATCGAGCGCATGGGCTTAGTAAGTGGAATGAAAGATCCCCTATGGGGAGGGGCTAAAGCCCTTTACCACGATGCTTTGTCGTACCGGTTGATGTATGTTCGGTTGGATGTAAGATGTGTTCAATCGGGCATACTTAGTTTGATATGATTGTCTTTATGTTTGTATGCATGATGCGATCAAGCGCATGGGCTTAGTAAGTGCGATGAGAGGTCCTCTAATTGAAGAGGTTAAAATCCTTTACCACGATGCTTCACCGCGCCTCGCATTGTACTATTCCGCATTTATGTATTGCGTCCCATTTCATGCATCAAGTCTGTTCCCGTTCGAACGCGTTTACGAACGCAACTCGAACGCGCATGCATTTTTGCCTTATCATGCATCAGGTCTCATCTCTGTTCGAACGCGTTCACAAACGCCATACGAACGTGAGCATTCTGTTTCATTTCCGTTCGAACGCGTTTACGAATGCTACTCGAACGAGAACCTTCTGTTTACCATTCGAACGCGTCTACGAACGCTACACGAATGCCCACGGTAAACAGATCCTCTTGCATCACATTACGACATGTCTATCTTAGCACATAGTTCCCATTTTTACGTTATGCATTTGTATTACCTCTCTAGTTGTCTATTTCTGTTATGCGCTTAAATATCTTTTCTTAATATGCATGCTAGTAAGAATGCTATTTGTTTGCGCTTCTGTGTCCATCAATGCGTTCATTAACTTGTATGCTTGCCGTATGATAAACCTTATGTATGCAAATTGAGACATAGATTACATGCAAATAGGCTGTATGCAAATTCGAATATGTGTTACATATAAATTTAGATGAACTTGTTGATGTATGTATGTGGATTTAGAAGCATGATATTCTTAGAAATAAGTATTACTTAAGCCTGATTAAATTATCATATAAATCCTTTCATTACAAGTGGCATAAGTAAGGGACCATTCCGAACCCAACGGTTTGAGGTCTTCCCTTGCGAGGGGTGAGTGCGGCCTTAAATCTCATTTTCCCGGCTCACACCGGGTGGCGACTCCATTATTCTCCGGTTTAGTCCCCCGTGGCTACTCCGTACTCCCGACGGGCCGTTAGCCCGGGACAGCATGCGTCGCCCATGTTAGACATTATGTCCCATACCGTCACTGTTTGTAAATGATATTGTATTATTGTACATAATTAACTATGTGATAATGAAATTGCCTTTTGCCGTTTTGTAATAATATTTACTTTGATTAATAAATGGCGAAAGTCCATATGATTAATACTGAATTGAGATGATATGAGACAGTATCAATCTATAAAAGTTTAATCATTAAATATCCCTAGTCGGAGTATTATCGAGATCGGACATCGATAATGCGGAATAGACTAGTATTGCGCTTGTGCACGTTGTGAGGGCACAACGGCATAGTTCTCATATATTTAAGTATTGGATACTTATGCAGTGCGATAGGAGGTTGTGTTTTTTACCGATGGTACGGAAAACAGCTTCGCTCTGGATAGACCCCGCGGAATCCCATTGGTAGTATGTCTGCGTGTCTATGGGAGGCCGCATCAGGGTAGGTGTATATGGTCTTAACCTGAGACTTACATCGCTAGTACTTGCGACAATCGGTAAACTTTGGTTTTGTGTGGTGTGGGGACCCTAACCGGTTCTGTGTACATCTCTTCTGGGTTTATCGAGAATCGTAGTGTACTGGATGTGATGTCAAGATGGAAGTATCGCTTCAGACATATGGAGGTGATGATCACGCAGGACACAGAACTAGTACTTATAAAAGGTTGCAACCGTCGGGACAATATGACTAGGTCAGGATTGTCTGATTTAAAGAGACTAGCTGCTTGATGTCCGATATATGTTTCGTACGGGGCAGACACATCTCCAGCCCCAGGCCTAGCATGTGATCATCCGATACTGGATCGATGTACGCAATACTACGGTATACTACGCTTGATATAGATCTTATATTCCTATAAGAATATTTCTGGAGAATTGGGTAGGCATGGCGCTTTGCTAGAAGCCAACCTTGTCTTGTGAATCGGTAAGAACGTAGTACGAGGTACGTGCGTGTTCGGATTATCCGACGACCGTATTTACTGCCAACATATCCGGAGATCTCTTGGGTCGCTTCTGAAGATTCACCTATGATATTTGATTCGAACTTAATTAATCTTGGATTAATTGCGGAGAAACTTTATCTCGGATAAGTGCCTTATTTAGAGAGAGAACGATTAATTTGGAATTAATCGATAAAATTATTATATTCGATATAATAATCGAAATTCGATTTCGACGCGAAATTAAAATTAGATTTTAATTCGGGCATACGAGTTAATTTAGAATTATTCGTTAGCGACGTAAATAATAATTTCGCTAGGCGCGATTATTTATTTAAATTCGATTTAAATAACGTCGCGACGTAAGTTCGGTATTTCGGAAATATCGAACCCGAACGCGTGAGTGCACGTGGGCCCACTTTCATTTGAAACGTGTGGGCCCACATGACACATGTCATTATATGCATTATTTTATTGATAATGCATTGCATGGTGATAGTGTATAATTCACTCAATTGTTATGCATGGAATTTGAGTGTTTGACACTCTAAGCCTTTGCATGGCTTGTGTCATAGATTTATTATTATTTAATAAATATTATGGCATAAATATAAATTGATTTTTGGTATCAAAATCAATTAAGAAAAATTCTCTCTTCTCTCTCTTTTCATGACCGAAAACTGCATGCAGTTTTGGTCTTCATCTTCTTCAATTTTGGTTGCCAAAAAGCTTGAAGAAAGGCTTGTTGTTTGGAACATCTTCTCACATGCAAGGCTAGCACTTTCAAGGGATCAAAAGAGGTGATAGGGAAACCATCATAGAGCAAGGAATACACAAAGTTTGGAGCTTTCCCTTCTTGTCTTCCTTGGCCGAACCTAATCAACCTTGGAGCTTCCATCTTGGCTTGATTTTCTTCATCACAAGAGCTTGGTAAGTATGATTCCGCCATACTTCATCTTTTATATATATTCTTTGTTGTATTTCATGTATGCTTAATCTTTCCTTGGGACATATTATAGAAACCAACAGCCCAATTTCTGTGTTCCCACATGTATGTTTCATATTCCGATGGGTTAGGCCTTCCTTGTGCTCCTTGGTGCCATTTGCCTGCAAAAGTCTTTGGTCGCCCCTTGGGCCTTCTCATAGTTCCTTTATGTCGATTCTCTCTTGGTGATTGCTCAGTTTCCTTTAGTCTTATTGCTCAAGTTCTCGATAAATCCCTTATTCGTGAGGTGGTTGACTGGTCGCCCCCAGACTCGATTTAGCTTTTTGCTCTTCGTTGCTTGCTCTCGGCCAAAGTAGATCATGTGATGTGACGTTCCAAAACTGCTGAGGATCTGGGCCTCGACCCTAGGACTCATCCCCAAAACTGATACCGATGCTGATGTGGCCTCAACTCTGGGACTCATCCTAAAACTGATATTGATGTGGGCCTCACCCCCAAACTGATTCTGATGTGGGCATCGCCCCCAAACTGATACTGATGAGGGCCTCACCCCCAAACTGATACTGATGTGGGCCTCTCCCCCAAAACTGATACTGATGTGGGCCTCGCCCCCAAACTGATACTGATGTGGGCCTCGCCCCCAAACTGATACTGATGTGATGTTGCATATCAAAATGTTGTATTGCCTCTCACGAGATAGTCCTGATAGCTAAACATATTTCTGTCCTCAATGGATGCTTCGTGTCGAACCCAAAGTACATTCAAAGTACTTAATATACTCAAATCTGATCGTCTGCATGAGTGATCTGAACTAGACTCCTAGCGTGTGTGCGCCAAGGCTCTTTCGCGGCTTAATCCTTAAGTAAGCCAACTCGATGATTTTGTCTCGAAGAATTGGAATCAATGGGTCAAATCAACCTAGATGTCTTGACCATACGCTGTTCTTACTTCCTCGTACTCAACATGATATTGTTTTCTTCTTTTTTCTTTTGTCTCTTTCTTTTCTTTCTTTTGTTTTTGTTTTTGTTTTTCTCTTTCTTTTTATTTTTTTATTTTTATTTTTTTCTTTCTTTCTCTTTCTTTTTTTTCAACACAACTACCCTTTAAGGTAGTATTTCTCTTCATGGTGGTCCTAATACTCGCCCATGGGTAGCTTCACGTTTATCGGTTATAGGTGGTCTATTTTTTCCTTTTCTTTTCAAAGACTTTTTCTTCGTTTCCAACCATATCATATATCGCAACATAAGTAAACCAGGATGGACATCTAGGCAAACGATCATTTACCAATCCGCCATCTCTTCAACTAGTCATCTCGCCGACTACTCAGGCTTCCACTGCTAAGATCCTCTAAATAAGTGCTCGCGAGTCTAGTCAAGATCAACTACTCAAAATATCGGATGAGAGTACATCTTGCACTTATCGTTTCTAAGGTTTCACCCTGAAGCAAACAATTTCATCATTGGACTTATATTTTAACTATTGAGGAAAAACTCGAATAAGCAGGCAAACTCAATGTCTTTATTATTAAAAATGCAGGATTTGATAAACTAGGAAAACGTCTTCATCGTTTACATCATTGCCTTCTACTTTGGCCTAATGTTCTTCACTGCTGCTCTCCCTTATTCCTATGCGAGAAGTGTGGTGGCTGAGATTTTGGAGGACAATGGTCTCGGGTAGGCCGAAGTTGATCATGTAGGTAGGCGGTGGGACGGAGTGATAGTTCGGTAGGGGTTCCAGTGTGTGTTGGGTTGTTCTTTCTCAGGATCGGGTATTTCATTGGCATCAATGAGGTTTTGGATTTCATGCCTAAAGCGAGTGCAATTGTCAGTTTCGTGTCCTCTCCTCTGATGGAAGTGACAATACGGGCTTAGGTCAAGGTTACGTGGTATAGGATCTGGAATTGGTTTAGGCTCTAAGGGTTCTAGGAGTCATTGCGCCTTCAGCTTCTCAAGCACATTAGACAAAGGCTTACCCAGGTTAGAGAAATGCCGGTTCCTGATGGCACCAACCTCGGAAGTAGTAGTGTGGCTTGGTCTCAGACTACCCCCCAAAAGTCCTCATATTCAGGCCATAAAACTTCTTGTTCTCGGCTTTCTCCTCCTCGATATCAATGACAGTCTCCCTCAACTGTCAAAAATCCATAATCATGAAGGTCATCCTCCTCAGCTTGCCATAGATGGAGGGTTTGGTGCCCTTGATGATCATTTTAATTTGGTCATTCTCTGAGGGCCGAGTCTGCATTCTCAGAAGCTGGCTTCTCCAGCGATCCACATACTTCTGGAAGCTCTCCTCCAGCTTCTGTTTGGGTTCTCCAAGTCACGGAGCGACAAGTCGATCTCCAAATCCATTACGTATTGAGCCATAAAGGCCTCTGCCAACGCCTGTCAGTCATCATTGACCTTCCTCTCAAGGCTATGGTACCATACCACGGGTGCCCCCTCAAGCGACATCCTAAACATTTTTTGGACTTGACGTTTCGACAAACCTACTGAACTCATCACAGAGACATACTACCCGAGATGGACCCCCGGATCCCCGTTCCCATTAAATTTGGCTATGTCAGGCATTTTGAACTGAGCCTACAATTGTTCCTCAAACATCATTGCATCATAGTCTAGCATATCTTCATGTTTACCCCTCATCTTACGAGTAACAGACTCGACCTGATCTCAGAGTTTCTATAATTCAGCCTGAGACCCGGCTATCCTTCATGCGGCATACTCTGCCATATCATCATGGAAGACAAGGATATCATCATTCAGCTTGTTCAGAGGGTCCTCACGCCTCTCATTCTCAGAGCTTCCCCGGAATGGGGCACAACCGTATTAGCCATAGAAGTAGTCAAAACTTGCAGTTGCTCGGTAACCTTAGTGAGACTATTCTCCAACTGATCCATACAGGATACCGCGTTCTCTTATTCGCTCATATTTGCTGACGGTCTTTTGACAAGTCTGCCCTCTTCCCTAACCCAACGGATATCTATGGTGTCTCTTAAAACCACAAGTTAGCATGTATGCACGTAATGCATGGATTGTATAAGTCGACCCATTATCATTTTAAAGCATTCAATCATACTATTGCGCGGTGAAAACTTGTCCCAATTGAAAAGGCCCAACAGGTTTACACTTTTGCGATAACATGGCTAAACAACTTCAAATGATAAAGGGCCTAAACATAAAGTGGCCCATAGGCATTTTAGAAGCTTTTTGCCCAATTGCCATAAAGCACGGACTCATCCCAGTTTAAATGACCCAACAAGCCCATACATCATGACAAAAAGTCCAACTGAATCCAAACGACGACGGTCCTAAATGAAAGCATAAAGGGATAATTTCTATTGGTCCTACAACTACAGTTCATATGGGTTTATAGGGGTATAGACAAAGGCTATCGCTGACGAAGGATTTCCCATAACTAGGACTCGCCACTCAAGGGTTCGAGCGACCAAGTGAGCGCACATTTTTTATACTTTAAGGTACGTGCCAACGAGTTATGGTGTGTGACTGACTGTTAAATGGATTTCCCATTGAAGATTCCCCAGAGGGAGGGTGGAGCGAACTCTCTTAAATACCCAAGCCTCTTAGGCTCTTATCGCCTTGGTGACAGGAATAAACAACAAGTTCCCTAAATTAGTCTGTCACAGTGAGCTGCGAGTAATGATTATCTAGGTGCATTCACAGCTTTTCCTTATAGAAAGGTAGTGAATGAAGGAAGACACCAAACCATTACCTAGCTCTAATAGTGCCTTTGATTAACCCTTTTCAACCCACGGTAGGCATAGTTAATTAAAGCACAAATCAAAAACATTACAAGGTATTATTTTGGGGCCGAATCTCTGTCCCTAGTGGACTCGCCAGACTGTAGGACACAGAACCTGACGACGTTGTTCTAGGCTCGGGCCCGGTCGGGAGTACGGAATAGCCTGCGGGGGACGAAACTAGAGAATAAATGAGTCGCCACCCGGTGTGAACCGGGAAAATTATTTAAGGCCGTACTCACCCCTCGCAAGGGAAGACCTCAAACCGTTGGGTTCGGAATGGTCCCTTACTTATGCCACTTGTAATGACATGATTTGTGCAATAACTCAACCGAATCTACACAACATATATATTCCAGAATAACCTAGATATAGTTCGTATTCATAAAAATAAATCATATATCTAAGTTTGCAAGCTTTAAAAGTAAGTCATCATAACTGCAAACACACGATATCACACAATAATCTCATGAGCGTATTGAATTATTAAACATGAAAAAAATAAATAACGACCTAAACATAAACGTAAATTAAATTCCTAATGCGAAAGCAATAAGTAAATCATGTATAAAGAAATACATACTAAGGAATAAATCATGCTTAAAAAAAATAACTTGTTAACGTCTAAATCATGCTCAAACACAAGGTTGGATGAAACGAAATATGTGTGTCTCTCGAGTAGTACGTGGAGTTGTTTCCCAAGTACAGACTGCACTACCGTCCATTCGGATTTGGCTACAGAATTTACGTCCGGGTTTCCATCTGATATACCGCTAGAGAGAACACATATTTTGTTCATCCGAAAGTCATATCATACACAATCCACACTACTCATGCGAAGTAAAGTATAAAAATAAAGGAAAATAAATAAAAAAAGGTGCCCTCAGGTCTAACCTCTTAAGTCATCTCTTGGAAGTGCGTTACGCGGTTGTCGGAAGGGTTGGTGCTCCGCAACTGTTCTGATTTACTAGATCGTTGTTTTCCTTCGTTGCCTCGCTGTTTTGGGCTGCAGTTTCTCCATCTTCTCACTGTTTTTCTACTGCAGTTATGGCTTACTGTTTTGAGTGATCTTTGGGGCTATTTTGGGATGATTTTTTGGGACAATTTTGGGGACTGATTTGGGACTGTTTTGGGGTGTATCTCTCACTATTTTGGGGGATTTTCACGTGTGCATGGGTCCTTTGTTTAGCCTGTTTAGTCAGATGGTGAGGTGATGCATTAGTGGGGTCTAGAGGGGCTGTTGTTCATGTTGATTATTTTCTAAGGTCCCAAGATCAAATCAAGACATGAAATAATGCGTGAACACATCAACGGAGGTAGCGGAATACTCACATTGATCGGTTATGTCGATTTGGAGACGATTCAAGCCCAAAAACGCACTGCCTTTGTAAGCCCACTGCAGCAGCCCACTGCCTACAAAAACAGAAAATTGAGTGAAGAAATGGAGCTCCTAGCTTCGTTGGATGGATCCCGTCTCATGGTCGAACCTCCCTACCACCTTCGCAAGACTTGTAAGTGTGCTAGCACTTGAATTTTCACCATGAAAATCCACTCTTGCTTCCCTATTGTTCACGTTTTTGTGATGAAAAACAGTGAGCAGTTTTCCCATTTGGGCGTGAGAGAAGAGAGCATTTTGAGAGAGAAAAATGTGTTGTTGTGAATTAAAATGATTTACCAAAAATCAATTTATATTTATGCCATAATTTTCATTAAATTAATAATAAAATTATGACACATAACATGCAATGGCTTAGAGTGTCAAACACTCAAACTCCATGCAATGATATTGAGTGCAATGTACACAATCTACATGCAATGCATTAGAATGACATGTGTCATGTGGGCCCCACACGTTTCCAAATGAAAGTGGGCCCACGTGCACTCACGCGTTCGGGTTCGATATTTCCGAAATACCGAGCTTACGTCGCGACGTTAATTCAATCGAATTTAAATAAATAATTGCGCCTGGCGAAATTATTATTTACGTCGCTAACGAATTAATTCTAAATTAACTCGTTTGCCCGAATTAAAATCTGATTTTAATTCCGCGTCGAAATCTAATTTCGTCTAATATATCGAATATATTAATACATCGATTAATTTCGAATTAATCGTTCTCTCTCTTTAGACGACATTTTATCCCGGATAAAACATCTCCGTTATTAATCCTAGATTAATTCTCTCTCTCTCTTCTTTATAATCCCAGATTATTCAAGAGTGCGAGTTGTGCGTCATCGGTGGATTATCGGGAAGCGACCCATGAGATCCCCGGATAATCTGGCAGTAAATACGGTCGTCGGAGTATCCGAATCACGTACGTACCAAGTACTACGTTCTACCGATTTACGAGACAAGGTCGACTCCTAGCAAAGCACCAAGTCTTCCCAAGTTCTCCGGACATATTCATCAAAGAATATCTAGATCTGTATCAAGCGTAGTATACTAATGTATTGTGCATATCGGTCCAGTATCGGATAGTCACGTGCTAGGGCTGGGGCTGGATAAGTGTCTGCCCCGTCCGAAACACATATCGGATGTCTGGTAACTAGTCTCTATAATCGGATATTCATGACCTGGTCATAATATCACGATTGGATGCGCATCACTTAAGAGCACTAATACCGTATCCTGCGTGACATCATCTCCACTATGACTGGAGTGATACTTCCGTCTTGACATCACATCCAATACACTACGACTCTCTGATAAACCCAGAAGTGGTGTAACACAGAACCGGTTAAAGCCCTGTACCACCAAGACCAAAGTTATCGATTATCGTAAGTATTAGCGATGTAAGTCTCAGGTTAAGACTATACACACCTACCTTGAATTCGGCCTCCCATAGACACATAGTCATAATACCAATGGGATTCCGAGGGTCTATCCAGAGCGAAGCTGTTTCCCGTACCATCGGTGAAACACGACCTCCTATCGCACTTGCACAAGTATCCAATACTTATATATATGAGAACTATGCCGTTGTGCCCTCACAACGCGCACAAGTGCAATACTAGCCTATTCCGCATTATCGATGTCCAGTCTCGATAATACTACGGCTAGGGATATTTAATGATTAATCCTTCGTGGACTGATACTGTCTCATATCATCTCAATCCAGGAACTAATCATAGGGACCTCTCTTCATTTATATATCTATGGTGATCTAATCACAAATGACGAGAGTGCAATTTCCTTGTTACATAGTTAATTTGCCACAGCAACACAATGTTCTGTGCAAATAGTGACGCTATGGGTCATATTATCCAACAATCTCCCACTTGGCACATAGCCAGTCACTCGAGTGTCCTACACCCGAACTATGTAAGGTTCGCTCAAATTGCTGAGGAAAGGTTTTCGTCAGCGGATTTGTTCGATTATCGTTTGACGCGATTTATACGATCATCACATCGCCACGATGTATGATCCGAACGAATCAGATGATATAGAAGTATATATCTGGATCGTCGATGAGACCTTTAATTCCTTAGCCTGTGCTGACGCCTAGCTCAGCTGCTAACAGAACTATATCTAATCTAATTAGATTTACTTTCGACCCAAAAGACTTCTATTGCTGCCTCAGCTGCAGCAATAATCCGCATTTGTTGTTTATTCGGCAACAGTTATCTTGCTTGGAAGATTTCCAGCTCACTGTCCCGTTATTCAAACTTTATAGTACCGGTATTTTAAATGTTTGGAAACTTGCTGCAGTGATCCCAGTCACTTCAAGTTCTCATTCTCCATAGTAAAGATAGCATCTTTATTTCTCAGAGATACTAACAGATGTTTTTAACTTCAATCCAGTGACTATCACTTGGATTGACCCGATTGTGACTCCATATGCTCGAAGCGTATGAGACACCAATACAAGTACATTTTAAATGTACAATTTCCCAGAGAGTGTTAACAAACTCCAAATCTATCCCAGTAGATCTTTATTCCTTGAATAAAGGTTGTTACTCCCCAGAATTCTACGGAGAATTTCTATGAAAGAATATCTATGAAAGCCAAGCTTTCACCAATTGCTATATGGGAATTTAACTGTCAGTGCGCTCCCACTAACCTCCTTATATACACAAGAATTATTTCGTTTTGAGTTAAATCATAAACCATTATGATTATTTCAAAACGTCAGTTCCAAGAACCTTATGCTTGCATTGATCCAAACATGGATCGAATAACCCGCAAACCTTGTTTGTCGGTTATACAAAATCGTCAGGATGTTGTAAACATCCTCCAAAAGGTTTCCTTTTCAGGAAAGCGATTTTGATTTGTAACTGATATATTTCATAAATGAAATATACAGTTATCAACAAGCATCTTCAAAATGGATTTACCATGGCAACAGGTAAAAGGTTGAACCGTTATTAACACAATGTTGATAACGATACCTTTCCGTCAAAAGCCTAGCTTTGTACGTTGGTATGTTGCCTTCCATGTATGTCTTCCTTGAAGACGTTTAATGTACCATAGGCACAATGCCTTGTGGTACAACAACTAGTATCCAAAATAGTTGTTATACATGGAATCCATTTCGGATTCATGGCACTTTGCCATAACATGGAGTCGATACCTCGTATCACTTCCTCTAACGTAGTCGGATGGTACACCTCCATAAGATTGACATCATTATGGGGTGAGATCAGAAACCCATACCCTAGGTTGTTTTCTGACTCTATCCGATCTACTGTTCTTGTGTATTTGAAGATTAATGGTATAGTTTCATCATAGATGAACTATTTGTGTTCCATTAAGGACTTCGTGCCTTGAACAGTATTACTCCGATTTTCATCGAGTATCACTATCCTCCCACTGACCACTGCATATCGGTATTCCTCTCAGGAAAACCGCATGGTGAGCAACAATTACATTGTTCTCATGTGGGATTTATAAGTACTATACTTAAGGTTCCCTTAGGATAACCTATATTGGCACTTATCCAATTTGGGTCTTTAGTTTGGTATCATCCAAACGTTATGCCTGGCATACCCAAATTATCAGGAATGAGAAACCCGTTTTTCCTGTTCATATCCTATATGATATCTGTCAAACAGATTTATATGGAACCTTATTCTAAATAAGTTTTGCACTGTTAATACATATCCTGTAGAAGGAAATAGTAGCTCAGAGCGACTCGTGATAAACCTTATCATGTCCAACAAAATTCGGTTTTAGTTCGGACACACCGTCTAACTGACGTGTCTCGGGAGGAGTCCTCACATGAAAGAACACCGTACTCTTTCATTTATATATGAAACTTACTGCTTAAGTATTTTCCATTTCGGTCTTACCGTGGCGGAATAACACTATAGCCGATCTGTTGTTTTCTTCGTGTCGAAACTTCAAAAGTTTCCGATCTGTGTTCTTCAAAAGAAACACATAACCACAACGTGATGCTACATCCGTTAAGGTCACGAAATATTCATGTTCACATCTAGCCTAGCTAGATATGGGCCCACTTACTTCACCATGAATAGGGCTAACAGATCGGTGGCCCTTTTACTATTACCAAGTAAATAGTATTTTAGGTTTTTAACCTAATAAACTAGATTCGTAGACCTTATTTGAATAGTCAAATCAGTCCTAGTATCCACTCTCAAAAGTGTGGATATACAGTAATGTCTTGTTTAATTGTGTCCTAGACAACAATGCCACAAATAAGTCTCTATTGATCAAATCAATTTGAGCTATTTATTTGTCATTTATATGTTGAGATTTTATTATATTCAAAATATAAATTATGTTATTTACATCTAATGTATTTATCTCAGTATCATCTTTATATAATGAAACACTTTAGTGTTCTAGAATATAAAGGTTTTATCCGCATCGGATTAAACACTGATATAGAGATAATGTCTCTAGTCAAACTAGTTACATTATAACATTTCCTAATTTAAGTACATACCCAAAGGGTAGTTCCTAAACTTAGGTATCTACGGTCGAAACAGCGACTTTCGTCCCGTTTCCAATTCGCAGAGAAATCTCGGCTTGAAGCCAGTATCCAGCTCACAGCGGATTCTGAACGTCAATACATATAATATTATGTACCACACTAAGTATTTAAAATCCAATTTCAATACTAGTAGTAAACATAACTTTGACAAATATTTTAAAGTTAGAGCCTCGCCCTATCTTTAATTCCTTCGTGTCTTCCATATCCAAATGGTAGTCACTTTGGGATATGTCAATTATCTTTTCAATATTTCACAAACCTTTGGCCAAGCCTTGGGTTTTAGAATATCGAAATGATATGCACCTTGTGCTACATGCCCAATTGCAAACTTTGACTTTTCTCCACTAGAATAGTCAATTAATTGCAACTTTAATACTTTTAAATCTAAAGATAGATTTATTATAAGTATATTAATTAAGCACTAAAGTCATCATCACATAAATCTTCCAAAGACTTTATGCTCTACTATTGCTTAATAATGGGCTTAGTCATAATAAGTTATTTTATCAAATAAATTAACCTATTATTAATCCCAATTGAAAATTAAATCATTTAAAGCATTTAATCCAATGATTATATATTTTTAAATATTCAACTTTTCAATTCTTTCTTGATTTCAATAGTCCAACTATTTAATCAATTTAATAAGGTACTATTTATTATAATGATTACAATAATCAATTATTTAATCAACTATAATTTTAATATTGATTACTATAATCTAATTATAAAATCAACTATCATTTTAATTCAATTATATTGATTACTATAATCCAATTATAAAATCAACTATATATTGAATGAGTTTGTATATAGTCCAACTATATATAATTTAAAACAACATAAAATATTAGTCCAACTAATACTTTTGATTAATATGACGAGTAAAATAAGATGAGCGCGTTTAGCGAGTATTCGAACGAATGTTGCAAATTCAATACTTGCCTCCCACTATTTTTCGTCGAGCCTCTAACCCTCTGTCGAGTACTCGGGAAACCGTGTTTCCTAGTGGGCTAGGATCCCGTTAAATATCACACAATCTTGACTTTGGCCAACAAATTGTATGATAATTAACTAGGTAGATCTCGAAGATCAATTGGATCCCATCCAACTCCTAGATCCAGTAGGTGGACATCCAAGTCCCAAATATATCTTATATATGCCTATATATACGAATTTATACCCTAACCTTTTCCTCTGAATCAACTAGGCCTTGGCTTTGGCACAACAAACCTAGTGATCCCAGTCAAGCGCGGACCCATTGACATGGAAGCTTCGTAATCAATGTCAATGGACAAGAAGTGGTCTTGACTTTGGCCAACAACCAAACCAACTTGGACACGACACCGATATGGAACAAAGCCTCGTGATTAAAACACATCTTTGACGGACAAGGGCTTGACTTTGGCCAACAACCCCTGCCAATCTCGGATCTTGAGTAAGAATCACTCAATGGAAGGAAAATAAACGCTTGATATTTAACGAGGGTTTTTCGCGTGCAAATTGGCTACCAATTTAATTATCTTTGTTAGGTCTCATCATCATACACCCTTAAACATGCATTCTAAATACATAATAAAGCGAGTATGAAATAAAATAATAATGATATGCGGATGGATACTTACACATTGATCCTAGATCAAATCTCTCCCTTTCTCACTCAAGCTAGCACTTGTACTACTTCTACCCGTTACACTACACTTCTAAAGAAACCTCATATACATAGAGGGGAATAGGTGAGAAGAGAATACAAAGAGAAAGAAGGTGATAAGGCTGGACACGCAGGTCCAATTTAATAAATCGAATTTATTACAACAATTTCTAAAATTGCCCACCCGACTAATATCCATCCGATATACATTATTCATTCAACACAACCACGTATTCACACACATAAGCATGCTATCAATCAATCTAATCAAATTAATTAATCTGATAATTAAGTGATCATCCAATGTTCAAACAACGATTTGATTTTGTTCGAGTCAAACTCGTTTTTGCGAATAAGTACTTAAAGTACGAATTCATGAATTAAATTAAACTACATCATTAAATCTAATTTAACATGTATTTAATACTAATTCACTATTCAATTCCAAATTAAATATTACACTTTTATTTAATAAACCTTTTACGATTTAAATTCCAAATCTAATCGTAACGCGTCTCAAAGACCGATTAACGTCCAACGTCAATTCAATTAAAGTCCAATGGGCTTTTGATTGATTTCTTAAGGCGTGGACTTTTGGTCAACTCGGGTCAAACCGATAACCAAAGTCCAATCCGGGATTTACCCCATAAGCCCATAAATCAATCTTGGCCCATTAGGCCCAATTGAACTTTAAAGGTTCATTAAGTCGCATTTGGGCTTTATGGTCAAGGTTTTGGGCCCAATTGGATCCAATCCATTTGGCCTAAACCAAACTTGATAAATCAAGCCCAATAGGCCCAAATACAACATTTAAATCCAATTTCCAAAATTAGGCCCAAATAATTAAATTCAAAAAATCCAATTTTCCCAATTTAATTACCAAAGTGTATTACATGATCAATCAACTAAATCAACATTTCTAAAACACCATTAGTCCAATTAATCATGCTTGATTCATTATCATATGTCCAACACACAAATTGAAAAATCAAACCCATAAACATGCTTCAATGCTCTCGGCCAAGGAAGGTTATTTTGTCCGATTTGAATTAATCCGATTATTACACAATGACAACGTATTAACTTCCCGAATGATTTCATACACATCCAATGTTCATAAAATCAAAATTACCAAGACATTCAATAGGGCTATACATTCGGCCAAGGTGAAGGAAATTGGGGATTTTTGTTCAATTCAAAATTCAATCAATTGACTTCAAATTAACATCATCCTATATCATTATAACTCATCCAATGAATTTAAAATGAAAAATTCCAAGAACTCCAAGACTCCTACACATTCGGCCAACATGAATAAATTGGGGAAAATTATTCCAAATCAATTTTCAACAAATTGGTCCAACCAAAATGCAATCAAACATGTTATAAGCATACTTAAACAATCAATTTATTCAAATCATGCTCAACAAACATTTACCCAAATTTTAAACCCTACAAATTTCATGCTTGCAACATTAGCTCATGATGCCATTGTTGATTATTTTCTAAGGTCCCAAGATCAAATCAAGACATGAAATAATGCGTGAACACATCAACGGAGGTAGCGGAATACTCACATTGATCGGTTATGTCGATTTGGAGACGATTCAGCCCAAAAACGCACTGCCTTTGTAAGCCCACTGCAGCAGTCCACTGCCTACAAAAACAGAAATTGAGTGAAGAAACGGAGCTCCTAGCTTCGTTGGATGGATCCCGTCTCATGGTCGAACCTCCCTACCACCTTCGCAAGACTTGTAAGTGTGCTAGCACTTGAATTTTCACCATGAAAATCCACTCTTGCTTCCCTATTGTTCACGTTTTTGTGATCAAAAACAGTGAGCAGTTTTCCCATTTGGGCGTGAGAGAAGAGAGCATTTTGAGAGAGAAAAATGTGTTGTGTGAATTAAAATGATTTACCAAAAATCAATTTATATTTATGCCATAATTTTCATTAAATTAATAATAAAATTATGACACATAACATGCAATGGCTTAGAGTGTCAAACACTCAAACTCCATGCAATGACATTGAGTGCATGTACACAATCTACATGCAATGCATTAGAATGACATGTGTCATGTGGGCCCCACACGTTTCCAAATGAAAGTGGGCCCACGTGCACTCACGCGTTCGGGTTCGATATTTCCGAAATACCGAGCTTACGTCGCGACGTTAATTCAATCGAATTTAAATAATAATTGCGCCTGGCGAAATTATTATTTACGTCGCTAACGAATTAATTCTAAATTAACTCGTTTGCCCGAATTAAAATCTGATTTTAATTCCGCGTCGAAATCTAATTTCGTCTAATATATCGAATATATTAATATCGATTAATTCCGAATTAATCGTTCTCTCTCTTTAGACGACATTTTATCCCGGATAAAACATCTCCGTTATTAATCCTAGATTAATTTTCTCTCTCTTCTTATAATCCCAGATTATTCAAGAGTGCGAGTTGTGCGTCATCGGTGGATTATCGGGAAGCGACCCATGAGATCCCCGGATAATCTGGCAGTAAATACGGTCGTCGGAGTATCCGAATCACGTACGTACCAAGTACTACGTTCTACCGATTTACGAGACAAGGTCGACTCCTAGCAAAGCACCAAGTCTTCCCAGTTCTCCGGACATATTCATAAGAATATCTAGATCTGTATCAAGCGTAGTATACTAATGTATTGTGCATATCGGCCCAGTATCGGATAGTCACGTGCTAGGGCTGGGGCTGGATAAGTGTCTGCCCCGTCCGAAACACATATCGGATGTCTGGTAACTAGTCTCTATAATCGGATATTCATGACCTGGTCATAATATCACGATTGGATGCGCATCACTTAAGAGCACTAATACCGTATCCTGCGTGACATCATCTCCACTATGACTGGAGTGATACTTCCGTCTTGACATCACATCCAATACACTACGACTCTCTGATAAACCCAGAAGTGGTGTACACAGAAACGGTTAAAGCCCTGACACCAAGACCAAAGTTATCGATTGTCGTAAGTATTAGCGATGTAAGTCTCAGGTTAAGACTATACACACCTACCTTGATTTCGGCCTCCCATAGACACATAGTCATAATACCAATGGGATTCCGAGGGTCTATCCAGAGCGAAGCTGTTTCCCGTACCATCGGTGAAACACGACCTCCTATCGCACTTGCACAAGTATCCAATACTTATATATATGAGAACTATGCCGTTGTGCCCTCACAACGCGCACAAGTGCAATACTAGCCTATTCCGCATTATCGATGTCCAGTCTCGATAATACTACGGCTAGGGATATTTAATGATTAATCCTTCGTGGACTGATACTGTCTCATATCATCTCAATCCAGGAACTAATCATAGGGACCTCTCTTCATTTATATATCTATGGTGATCTAATCACAAATGACGAGAGTGCAATTTCCTTGTTACATAGTTAATTTGCCACAGCAACACAATGTTCTGTGCAAATAGTGACGCTATGGGTCATATTATCCAACAGTTCATGCGTTAGTGGATGGGGCTGAGTGGATGTTGTTATATTTGGGTCGATGTGAGACGTGAGGGTCGGTTTGAAGGGACTTCTGAAGTGTTTTTTTTCCCTGGTTCAGAGAGAGAGAGGTGAAAAAAAGCTAGAGCCTGGCGCTTAGGGTTTTTGTCTATTTTGTGTGAAGCGAGTGAATATGAGTTTTTTGAAAACCGAGTGCAGTTCTTGTGAGGTGAGGTGCGAGCAGTGTGAATATGTCTTGGCAGTTTGTGGGATGTGTTTGTTGTTAGTGAGGGGTATGTGTGGTGATTGTGTGTGGATATGAGTTGGCGAGAGGGAGAGAGAAAGGCAGGTTTTGCGAATCGAGGGCTGTTATGCGATAGTATAGCCGAGAGGTATTGGTACGTGTGGAGTCTGGTGAGGGGCTGGGGCTTATTTGGGCTTTGTTTGGTTGTTGCTCACGGTTTTGGTTTGGTGTTGACGTGAATGATTTTTGTGTGGTTTGACGTGAATGGCTGGTGCTTTAGGGTTTTAATCGGTTGAGAGAGAGAGAAAAGTGAGCTGGTCTGCAGACAGTGGAGGGAGAGTGAGAATGTTTTATTTTATGGCTTTTTCGTGAATGTGAGCTCTAGGGAGTGAAGGGTTGGTTTAGTCTTCTTTTTTATAGACAAGGGTTGGGGTTTACCTTGTACTGGTAGGAAACAATATTGTGTAATAATGGGGGGATTTAATTAGTGTGTCAAAAGGAAATGATCTCCTTAATTTAGGGAGGGGATTGTTTTAGTTTAGGAAAATGATTTAATTTAATTAGGAATGTGATTTATGAGATTTGATTTGATTTGATTTAGTTTAGGCATGTGATTTATTTAAATTGGATGGTGATTTAATTTGATTTTAACATGTGTTTAATGTGTGAATTTATTATTTTGGATGTGTTTTAATGGGTTTGGGCGTGAATGGGTCCATTTGACATGTGGTTGGTGTTTTGGTGGGCTTGGTGTGGATTGCGGGGGTTTTGGGTCAAGGATAAGTTTTAAAACAGAGGTCCAACGAACGAACCCACAGCTAAGCAAACGAATTATGTCCAACAAGACATTGATTTCTGAATTTCCCTTCCGACGTCCGTTTCCCGCGACTTAAATAGGTAGTGCCTCCATATGAGACTCATCATCGAGACTTATACGCAAAAATACAGTGCCTACAATCTCCAATTCCAGAATATTTTACAGAGGTCCTTTATTTCTCCTAGAATATTTCCCATTCTCTGACACATGTCAAATTGAAGAGCAAATAAGTAAGGCATCTTTAAAAAAGTGGGCCAGAACAAACTGGTTGTAGGACTTTGGCTGTAGTTTTTATTCCCGCTAAAGTGTCCACCGTATGGTGATGAATGACAGTGCTGCAAGACACTATTGACCTCCTCCTGTGGAACATAACGTCTCAGTAATTGATCAGCACAGTGTTTAAACAAGTACGGCTCATCCCAGACATAGTGCTTGCCTTCTTTGAAGAACTTCTTTTGTTGCTGATGTGGTCCATTCCAACGGTCATTTTCCCAATACTATGTAGTTTATATAATCAGCATACAAAGGGACATAATGTTGTTTCATGGCAAACAACTATTCATCTGGAAAATTTTCGTTGATTGACAGTTCATTGACAGTTGTTTCTCCATTCTCGATCCTCGATAAGTGATCTGCCACTTGGTTTCTGACCGGTGCGTAATCACACGCGTATAACGCAAGCACACATATCGTTCAAGTAGTATAAAAAGTATCGATCCCACGAGGACTTAATACGGAATCTATTAATTTTATGAGGTCAAATGATTACTAGTATCTAACAGGTTGATTGATTGATTGAAATGGTGATTATTTTGAATTTAAAAACAAGTAAATAAAATTGCGCGAAATTAGGTTTAAGAAAATTCAATATTATGAAACTATCTAAGGTTGTGAATCTTCCAACGTCATTTTAAAGATGAAGTGGTTTTTTCATTTTTGTGTAATATATCGGTTTACTAACCTGGAACACTAAATTATGAGAAAGCCTATGTCGATGGTCAGACGCAAATACCCAGTATAACCCAATTGAACAATATGTCTATGTCAACCAAATTACATGGATTCATTAAGTTTAAGATCCAATTATGGCTACCCTCGCCCGACATGTATATGTCTATCCTGTAAGGAAATCTATTAAAGGGTTATCTATCCTCAAGGAAGATCGTGGGCTATTAAGTCTAAGGCTGAAACCTAAAATTCCTTTGTCAAGTTTATTTTAGATTTACCAGATCAATCTTATTAGTGGCCAATTAACAAGACACATTAAGCTTAAGACTTAATAAGTAAACCTTTAAATTACCCAAACTATAAATAACCCCTTATATACCGGTGATATTATAATTCATCACAACCCCAGATAACTAACTTAGTTACGACACATAACTAGGGCTAGTAAAAACTTAAATAAAATAAAAAGAGATAAAGTAAATTGCTGAAAAAATAATTGCTGAAAAGTAAATGACGAAAAGTAAATGCTGAAATTAAATACTCTGAAAATTAAATACTGAAAAGTAAATACTGAAAAGTAAATTACTGAAAAGTAAATGCTGAAAGTAAATTTCTGAAGTAAATTGCTGAAAAGTAAATGCTGAAAGTAAATTGCTGAAAAGTAAATAAAGTAAAAGTACAAAAAAGAAAATGCTCAGGTAATGATCCACTTTTATTACTTCTATTTTAGATCTCTCCCTTAATATAATATATTAACTTTTCATGTTGATAATACCTGCCAAATGAGCATATGAAGATCCATTTTAGTCAGTATTATGGAGAATTCACAAATTAACTTGTTCCGAAATAGGTTTGAGATACGTCTCAGGAGTGGAAATTCCTTACTCAGCTATCTCTTACCAATTTCACCTTTTTAGTCAAAATAAAAAAAAACGCAAAATATTATTGTAATTTTTGAAAAAATTTCAATTTTTTTTGTATTTTTTCGAAAAATTTTGGCCTAAAAATAAAAACAACACCACTAAAATAAGAATACTAATCAACTAATTTCCTCCCCAAACCTAAATGAGACATTGTCCCCAATGTCTTAAATAGTAGAAGAAGAGTTTAGAAGATAGTACCTGGTTAACTGAAACTCTACACGACGAAAGTTAAAGGTTAAGATCCAGATTAATCCGATGCCTCTTATCACTATCGTCCTCGGATCAATTTATCTTTGAAATGATAGGGTCAATTTGTGGTTCATAGGCTAAGATTTGGTCAATTAGATCCGGAGCAGTTCTGGCAGTGAAGAGGAGTTCTTTTAAAGGTTTTGACACAAACCCATTTCTCTGGGCATCATCAAGAAACACACAAAGAAAATCATAAAATCCTTCAATGTTGTACAGTCTAAGCGGTTTCTAGTGTATGTTCAGGTTCACCCAAGATAACACTGTAAAAATTTCCTCCAATGTACCCAAGCCACCTAGCAAAGCAATAAATGCATCAGCATGATTAATCATTTCCACTAGTCGCTCGGACATACTAGGCACAATAAGTTCATCTCCGTTTGATGGTCCAATAAGATTCACCTCTGCCAAAGGTTTTGGGATGATGCCCAAAACGTGACTGCCTCCCTCTTGTACAGCTTTTGAAACGATCCCCATAAGTCCAAGATTGCCTCCGCCATATACTAAGTGCATATTCCATGCAGCTAAGACTCGACCAAATTCCTGTGCTGCCTCTACGTATTGTGGCTTAACACCAACACTAGTACCGCAAAACACACAAATGTTTTCAACTCATCTTCTTGATTTGGCTTCCATGTTTTACTCTGGTTGTCTTCAAAAGTTCAATGATGAGTTGAATTTATAATACCTGAAAAGGGATAGCACTAGTACCTACCAAATGACAATTATTAGTTAACAGTAAAATAAATCGTGAAAGTCAAAAAGGTCTGGATCGTGTCGGAGAAATTAAAAGAAAACAATAAAACAAATCACAATTATTAGGAAAAGACAAAGAGATATAATATGTACAAGAAACGTAGCGGCTTGATTGACGTCTATACGTCAGGGACAAGCTTCCCATCCAATTTTCTTATAAATTGGCAAACATGGTCTTTTTGAGTCAAATTCCCAAGACTTAACTGTTGTCTTTCTTTTGGAATTGTGTATACAATTTGCGAATGGCTATATGAACATATCCACTGGGATGCGTCTCAAGAGTCGAAGATATATTATCTACAAACTTCTTACTCAAGCCATCCTTAATGAATTTAATTTTATCATCGCGATTATCAGACACCATTCCTAAAGAATGACAACGAGTATTGCAATTCCAGCGTGCACATTTGTAACAAAACACACCCATTTGCTTAGCTCTACTTGTTTTTTGTGATAGGTGCTTCTTCCAAAACCAGGCAGATGTGAAATAAAAGAGTCAGAAGACTCACCTGCCAATCGGACCCGTGCTTCAATTACCCAACGAATATCATTATGAACACCATGGATCATTAGTAATCTCATCCGTTCCCAGCGAGCTTTGTAGACTTTCATCAGAGAGTTTTGAGGGAGAGAAGGAAATTGCTTGTGAAGATTTGCGAGAACTTCTTCCATCCTGAAATGTCTTATTCTGCAAAAACTAAACACACAAAATTAAATCACATCAAATCACAATATATACACAAATTACATTGGTTGGCTCCCTACTAGCGCTAAGTTTAACGTCGTCAGCTAGATGTGACTTCTTGAATGTTAGGTTGGATCTGAAAGTGTGACACTTTCTTTTTGTCGCTCAAATGATTCTTCCCAGTAGTGCTTGACACGCTGACTGTTAACCTTGAATGTTTCGTTGGTGTTGGGATCCAGTAACACAACAGCTCCATATGGTAAAATATGAGTGATCACAAATGGACCTGACCACCTTGATTTTAATTTTTCAGGGAAAAGCTTCAACCGTAAATTGTACAACAACATTTGCTGCCTTGGTTCCAACTGTCTATGTACTATTTTTCGATCATGCCATTTCTTGGTCTTTTCTTTGTACAATCTGGCATTCTCATAAGCCTGTAAGCGAAATTCCTCCAATTCGTTGAGTTGGTGGAGTCTTTTCTCTCCTACAGCTTGTGGATCAAGATTCAACTTCTTTAGTGCCCAATACGCCTTGTACTCAAGCTCAACTGGCAGATGGCACGCTTTCCTAAACACCAATCGATATGGGGACATACCAATGGATGTCTTGAAAGCTGTTCGGTAGGCCCATAATGCATCATCTAGTTTTGTTGACCAGTCCTTCCTTGTTGATCCAACGGTTCTCTCTAATATTCTTTTGATTTCTCTGTTTGAAACTTCAACCTGTCCATTTGACTGTGGATGATAAGCAGTTGCAACCTTGTGAGTAACTCCGTGTTTGGATATGAGTGCATCAAAATATCTGTTGCAGAAATGTGAGCGACCATCACTGATAATTGCCCAAGGTGTTCTGAACTGAGTGAAAATGTTCTTTTTCAGGAATTTGATCACCATTTTTGAATCATTGGATGGTAGTGCAATTGCTTCAACCCATGTGGAGACGTAGTCTACAGCAACCAGGATGTACAAGTTTCTGAATAATGGAACAAAGGGTCCCATGAAATCTATACCCCACACATCGAATATCTCCACTTCCAGAATGTTTTGCAACGGTCGTTCATTTCTCCTCGAAATATTCCCCATTCTCTGGAACCTATCACATTGAAGAGTAAAAAGATAAGCATCTTTAAAAAGAGTGGGCCAGAGCAAACCTGATTGTAGGACTTTGGCTGCAGTTTTATTTCCGCTGAAGTGTCCGCCGTATTGTTACGAATGACAGTGTTGCAGAACACTGTTGACCTCCTCTAGTGGAACACACCGTCTCAATAATTGATCAACACACCGTTTGAACAGGTACGGCTCATCCCATACATAGTGCTTGACTTCTTTGTAGAATTTCTTCCGTTGCTGAGTTGTCCATTCCAACGGCCATTTTCCTGACACAATGTAGTTGACATAGTCAACATACCAATGGGCATCTTGCTGTTTCATGGAAAACAGCTGTTCATCTGGAAAAGTTTCTCTGATTGACAGATCTTTGCCAGCTGTTTCTCCATTCTCGAGCCTCGATAGATGATCTGTCGCTTGGTTTTCTGTCCTTTTCTTGTCTCAGATCTCCACGTCAAATTCTTGTAGAAGAAGTATCCAACAGATCAATCTGGGTTTGGCATCTTTCTTCATGATCAGATATTTAATTGTTGAATGATCTGTGTAGACCACCACTTTGGGACCCAGTAGATAGGAGCAGAATTTATCAAAAGCGTACACAACTGTGAGCAACTCATTTTCAATGGTTGTGTAGTTGAGTTGAGCTTCATTCAGATTTCTGCTGGAGTAGTAAATGGTGTGGAAAATCTTTGTTTTGGGTTTTCCAAAACTGCAACTATGGCAAAATCACTAGCATCACTTCAAATGGAAGGGTCCAGTCTGGTGCTACAATGATGGGGGCAGAAATCAGCTTTTATTTTAAGATCTCAAAATCTTCCTGGCATCGTTGGTGAAGTTGAAAGGCACATCCTTCTCCAGAAGATTGCACAGAGGTTTAACAATTTTAGCAAAGTCTTTGATAAATCTCCTGTAAAAACATGCATGTCCGAGAAAGCTCCGAATCCCTTTTACTGATGTTGGTGGATGTAGTTTTTCAATTGCTTCAATCTTTGCTTTGTCTACCTCGATTCCCTTTTGTGAGATCCGGTGTCCAAGAACAATGCCTTCATGAACCATGAAGTGGCATTTCTCCCAATTGAGTACTAGGTTTGTATCTTCGCACCTTTGTAACACATGTTCTAAATTTTGCAACCAATGGTCAAAAGAGTCTCCAAACACAGAGAAGTCATCCATGAAAACCTACATACTCTGCTCCAGCATGTCTTAGAATATGGCCATCATGCAACGCTGAAATGTGGCAGGAGCATTATTGTGGGACACAGGAACTGGGCGACACATGATGTCCCGGGTTCGCGGCCCGGTTGGGAATACGGAGTAGCCACGGGAGACTAAACCAAAGAATAATGGAGTCGCCACCCGGTGTGAACCGGGAAAATGAGATTTAAGGCCGCACTCACCCCTCGCAAGGGATGATCTCAAACTGTTGGGTTCGGAATGGTCCCTTACTTATGTCACTTGTAATGAAAGGATTTTTGTAATAATTTAATCAAGCTTAAGTAACACTTATTTCCAAGAGTATCATGCTTCTAAGTTCATATGCGTAAAAATAAAACTTACACCTAAATTTGCATATATCTTACATCTAAGATTGCATGCTTGAAAGTACGTCAAAGTAGCAACGAACACACAACTTCATTGGCATATTGTATTCATGGAAACAAAAGCACACACTAACCACGCAAGCACACATAAAATCGAATCAAATAATGACGAACATGTGATTTCATAGACATATCATACTTATACGTGCAGAAGCATAAACAAATAACCATTACATGTCCATGCATAAATAAAGGAGTCAACTAAGTACATAATGCAGAAAGACAATTAAGGATGCAATTAGGCATTAAAGTAAGTATGCTATGACGTGGTGCAAAAGAAGATAACTAATATGGACACAAACACACATGTGAGCACTTTTCCAAGTGGTACGTGGAATTGTATCCCAAGTACAGACTGCACTACCGTCCATTCGAAATCGGTTACGGAACTTATGTCTGGGTTTCCATCCGATATACAACAAGAAAAAAATACTCAAATACTATCATAACATGGATATATGGATTGTAATATGTTAAGCCAAGACTAAGGTAAATGATGCAACCAATGGAATAAATTTGCTTTTCATTATGATGCGTATAAAGATAAGGATGACTATATGGATTTCATAATACATGCGTGAATAGAGCAATGATGTGCTAAAAGATAAATGCCATGGCAAGAAGCGCGGCAAAACATCGTGGTAAAGGCTTTTAACCCCTTGATATAGAGGACCTTTAATCCCACTTATTAAGCCCATGCGCACATAATACAATGCATATATAAAGTAAAGAAAATGATATCGGGCTTCACGTATCCGATTGAACACATCTCACACTCAATCGAATACACCTTATTCGGCGAGGCAAAGCATCGTGGTAAAGGATTTAAACCTCTTCAATTAGAGGACCTTTCTGTTAGACATTATGTCCCATAGCGTCACTGTTTGTAAATGATATTGTATTATTGTACAAAATTAACTATGTGATAATGAAATTGCCTTTTGCCGTTTTGTAATTTTATTTACTTTGATATATAAATGGAAAAAGTCCATATGATTAGTACTGGATTGAGATGATATGAGACAGTATCAATCCATAAAGGTTTAATCATTAAATATCCCTAGCCGTAGTATTATCGAGACTGGACATCGATAATGCGGAATAGGCTAGTATTGCGCTTGTGCACGTTGTGAGGGCACAACGGCATAGTTCTCATATATTTAAGTATTGGATACTTATGCAAGTGCGATAGGAGGTTGTGTTTTACCGATGGTACGGAAAACAGCTTCGCTCTGGATAGACCCCGCGGAATCCCATTGGTAGTATGTCTATGTGTCTATGGGAGGCCGCATCAGGGTAGGTGTATATGGTCTTAACCTGAGACTTACATCGCTAGTACTTGCGACATCGGTAAAACTTTGGTTTTGGTGGTTGGGGACCTTAACCGGTTCTGTGTACACCTCTTCTGGGTTTATCGAGAAGCGTAGTGTACTGGATGTGATGTCAAGATGGAAGTATCGCTTCAGACATATAGAGGTGATGATCATGCAGGGCACAGAACTAGTACTCTATAAAAGGTTGCAACCGTCGGGACAATATGACCAGGTCAGGATTGTCCGATTTAAAGAGACTAGTTGCTTGATGTCCGATATATGTTTCGTACGGGGCAGACACATCTCCAGCCCTAGGCCTAGCATGTGATCATCCGATACTGGATCGATGTACGCAATACTACGGTATACTACGCTTGATATAGATCTTATATTCCTATAAGAATATTTCTGGAGAATTGGGTAGGCATGGCGCTTTGCTAGAAGCCAACCTTGTCTTGTGAATCGGTAAAGACGTAGTACGAGGTACTTACGTGTTCGGATTATCCGACGACCGTATTTACTGCCAAAATATCCGGAGATCTCTTGGGTCGCTTCCTGAAGATTCACCTATGATATTTGATTCGAATTTAATTAATCTTGGATTAATTACGGAGAAACTTTATCTGGATAAAGTGCCTTATTTAGAGAGAGAGAACGATTAATTTGGAATTAATCCGTAAGATTATTATATTCGATATAATAATTGAAATTCGATTTCGACGCGAAATTAAAATTAGATTTTAATTCGGGCATACGAGTTAATTTAGAAATAATTCGTTAGCGACGTAAATAATAATTTCGCTAGGCGGGATTGTTATTTAAATTCGATTTAATTAACGTCGCGACGCAAGTTCGGTATTTCGGAAATATCGAACCCGAATGCGTGAGTGGAACGTGGGCCCACTTCATTTGGGAACGTGTGGGGCCCACATGACACTTGTCATTATATGCATTATTTTAATGATAAGGCATTGCATGGTGATAGTGTGCATTACACTCAAAGGCTTTGCATGGAGTTTGAGTGTTGACACTCTAAGCCATTGCATGGTTTATGTCATAGATTTATTATTAATTTAATAAATTATAACATAAATATAAATTGTTTTTTTGGTTTATAAAACAATTATCAATTAAGAATTACACAAAACTCTTTCTCTCTCAAATTTCTTCACATTGCCGTGAACTCCATGGAAGGACAAAGGAAGATTTTGATCTTCTATTCTCCATTTTTGCTAGCACAAGCAAGGGATCAAAAGAGGTGATAGGGAAACCATCATAGAGCTGGAATACAAAAACTTGGAGCTTCAAGTCTTCTTCCTCCTCTTGGCCGAATCTTCCAACACTTGGAGCTTCCACCATTTGATCATCTTCTTCATCACATAGCTTTGTAAGTATGATTCCGCCATGCTTCAAGTCTTAATATATATATTCATTTATAGTATTTCACATGCTTAATCTTTGTTTGGGACATATTATAGAAACCAACAATGGTATCATTGAGCTAGGTTTAAGCATGAAATACTTTAGGTTTTAAAATTTGGTAGAAATTGATTGAAGCATGTTCTTGTGAAATTTGATGAATGAGTATGCTTATATGTATGTTAAATGACATTATATGAAATCAATTTTATGAAAAATGCATTGGATGATTTTTCCCCAAAAATTTGACCTTGGCCGAATGGGTGTGAGAAATTGATTGAAGCAGTTCTTGTGAAATTTGATGAATGAGTATGCTTATATGTATGTTAAATGACATTATGAAATCAATTTTATGAAAAATGCATTGGATGATTTTTCCCCAAAAATTTTGACCTTGGCCGAATGGGTGTGAGAAATTGATTGAAGCATGTTCTTGTGAAATTTGATGAATGAGTATGCTTATATGTATGTTAAATGACATTATATGAAATCAATTTTATGAAAAATGCATTGGATGATTTTTCCCCAAAAATTTGACCTTGGCCGAATGGTATGTTACATTTGATGTATTGGAATTTTTTGTGTTTAAGATCATTGGATGACTTAGAACGTATACGGGACGTAGATTAGTAATTCAATCGGATTGAAAAACAAATCGACACAAAATACTTACCTTGGCCGAATATACAAGGACATGAAATGGAGTTGTTTTTTTGATAAAATTAATGTGGACATTTATTTT